>JAGDQP010040353.1:694-17329 GCA_022664845.1 Lepisma saccharinum | reverse complement strand
TATCAAATTACGTATTATAATTAATAGTATGAGAATTATACGGGAAATGAAAACCGAAGAGGCGATGAGCTACGTGCCAGTCGTGGGTTAGAGTCTCCCGGTGATATTTTACTTCTTATTGAGTCTCTACTTATAATCATACATAAATAAAATTGAAAATAATTAAAAAGCTGTACTCGTTTAAATAAAATTCTTAGTAATAGCCATTATAATTAAATATAGTTACTTAACACTAAAACATAATCTAGTATAATAAGTTATCTTGGGAAGGGTTCTTTGTTAATAGCTTGTCATATTTGAACACAGGCTCAAGTCCCTTGTTATTTTTTATTGTTTGTTCGTTATGTTTGCAGTGTAGTTTATGTCTGTGGTTTTGTGTCCCTAAACCACCTCGTCCTTGTACCTTATCTTGTCCTTGTTTACCAATAAAATTTGTAAACTATTAAAGTAAAGGAAAATATATTTTCTATGATGATACCAGGCCATCTTTTTCTTTTAGGTAATTGGCCTAAAAGCCAGGGAAACTGAGCAAATGAAAAAATGTAGCCAAATAGAGCATTCACGAAATAAGCAACAACAACGGAGAAAGACTGTTAAATTTCGCGATGTCGAAAACCTTCTAGTAAAGAACACGTACTTTGAACACAAAGATATACTCAAATACACATAAATATTTCCGAATGGCAAAACTCTCAACCAGATCGATCACGTATTAGTATAATAGATAGACGAAAACACATCAAGATAATAGACGTTAAGTCTAACAGACGAGGGGAAGGTGACAAAGACCATCAGTAAGTGATCACAAAAGTGAGGAGAAAGTTATGCGTTGCGAACAGAGAAGGCAAAGTTCAAAACAACTAAAATCCAAAGTTAAACGCTTAGATAATCGGAGAGTAAAAGCAGATTATCAACTGGAATCGAGTAGGTTCGGAATCTTAGCCGACTCTAGTAGTAATAAAGATGATATTAAAATGAAATTGATGTGAATAAAATGCGGGAGGCAATTCGAGATATAGTAAAGGGAGTAGCAAAGGAACGTTTACATGAGAAGAAACAGCAGAAAAACAAGCCTTGGTTTGATGAAGAATGTCTTAAGCTTCATGAGGAACGGAAACAAGCAAAGCAACGATGCTTAAGCAATAAAAGCGAAGCAAATACTAACCACTACAGTAACGCGAAACGCAACGCCACACGGGGGCTCAGAAACAAAACGCGAGACTATCTGAAGCAGATAATCAATAGATAGAGGTAAACGGCAAGACAAATAGTATACGAGATCTATACAGAAGGGTAAACTCGTAAAGGAAAGGTTACCAGCCTAGATTAGGGATGGTTGGAAATGAGCGCGAATATCTTCAAGTGGATTCGACTAAAATTAGTGATATGTGGAAAAGTTATTTCAACAAACTTCTTCATGTACACAACGGAGAACAAACAGAGGAATTTAAAATCTACACGCCTGAACCATGGATACCCGAACCTAGCGAGATCGCGGTCGAAATGTCGGTAAAGAAATTGAAAATTTTCAAATCACCAGGAATAGACAATATTCCAGTCGAATTAATTAAAGCGAGATTAATGACACTAATCAACTAATTGCATGAATTGATAAGTGTTATATGGAGAAACTAGGAGTTTCAAAGAAATCGGAAACCTCAATAATAGTTCCGGTTTATAAATAAGGCGATAAATTGAACTGTAATAATTACCGCGAAACATCATTACTACTAACATGTTACAAAGTGTTAAGTAATATCATTCTAACTCACCTTAGCGTATACGTAGATGAAATAATTAGAGATCACCAATGTGAATCTAGAAGAAAATCTGGTTTATTGTTCACCAGCTATTCATTGATTTTTAGAAAACATCTGACTCTATCAAAAGGGAAAAGCTATGCAATATCCTGATTCAACTTGCAAATCCGAAAACCTTGCTCAACTATTGAGCATGTTTCTCAGTCGATAAGCACCCAGTCGAGAAAGTACGCCCCGACATCGGCCATCGGCCTGGTGACGGCTGTATCACAGTCGGGAAAAGGTCGCGTTTGAAGGTAGTCCACCGGCGGACCGACGCGAAATGGGCGCGTTAGGCAAAAAATCCTGTTGCCAAAGTGACCTGAAGAACAAAGCTAGGACTGGTCTAACTAACTTAAACTGATCCATGCAATGTACCGATCACACCTGTATATTTTGTGAAAATGGTTGGCAAAAGTGTGGGATTTGTTTTGCCTCCCTTGTCCCGACTATTGGGTTGGGTTTGGTCGGGACTGAGGAAAATGCCGATCATACCCTAACCAAGGCGGAAATATGACGGTAAGAATAGTCGAGAAGAAGTAGGACCACCAACTATCAGGGACAGTCAACGAAAACAATTGAAAATAAAATCAGTTATAGTCTCGAACATCTACACTAGTCATTAATTTGTTCATTATAGAAAATAAAAAATCAATTGCAAAAGTCAGTTAGAATCGTTGGGGTTTCGTCAGTATTTCTTTTGAAGCCGACCCTACACTGACGGTTGAAATGTGGACGGCAGCATTTGTATGGGCCGAGGGATGCAACTCTCCAATGTTTTTTTTCTACAAAAAACTGCATATAAAGTCTGTGATATGCGAGACACAGGTGTATCAAATTTCGAGGATATGCATTATAGAGCATGGAAAATAATTTGCAGGTGTCAGTAGAGATCGTTGGGTTTCACTCGGTACTTTTTGAACCCGACCCTACACCGACGGTTGAAATGTGGATGGCAGCATTTGTATGGGCCGAATTCTGGCCGAGAGCTGTAATTCCCTAATATTAAAATATGTTTATTACATTACAAAATATTTGTCTTAATTTCATTCCTCTTTTTACCAAAATCTGGACTTAAAAATATCAAAAATATTTCATGTAATTATTTTATTCTTTAAAAGTTGCAACCTGAATGGAGTGTTCTGTGTCCAAGTGAGCAAGCTAGTCACAATGCTGTGTTGCCGCTCGTGCTAAAAACATTGAAAACTTGTTGCTTAATTTAAAAAAGGGTGTTTAATTTAAGGTATTTTTGTATTTGTATACGATATTATCGTTATCTAATCTGAAAATTCTGTTAATATTAGTTTGTGTGCTATTCGTTCATTTTGAAGAAAAAAGGATGAATGAAAACTGTTGGCCTTGGAAGCACGTGTTTTGTGTGAGCCTCAATGGCAACGCTGTGAGAAACCAAATGGAACGAGCACGCTTGTGACCAAGGCGTACTTCCTGGGAAGGCGTTAGTTTGCACTTTCCAGCAAATAGAGCGTGTGTAAGTTGAGTTCATCATGTATGGCACCAAAGATGGAATTTATTACTGTATACAGGTGTTAGAAATTACAAAAAAGTGCGAAAGTGTTATATAATGATATAAGTATTTTGATATTCTACTTTATATGTGAAACACGGTTGCACCGGGTATCTTAGCAGAAGAATAGTGTCTACTGCCATTTGTAGCAAGTGTTTTAAATGAAGTGTGCACAACAAGTGTGTGCTTATTTCCGCTTATTATTATTATAGCTACGACTGTGGAAGTTTTTGTGCTTGTAGCTTCGAATTTGAAAGTGAACAAAAAAAAAAGTCTCAAGTGAAAATTCATATAGGCCTATATGATTCTCACTGCAACAAATCGATAAAGTGCTACATTATTTATGCTTCACAGTGTGTGAATGCCTTTGGCTGTTGTGATTAGTGCAAACTATTTCGTAAATTATTTTCGTATTTTCATGTTATGGCCATATGGAAACAATAGTATTTTACTCTAATTTTCTCGGAAGAGGGGGAGGGGTGATATCCCACTGCAGTCTGTTTACTACAGTTTTGGGTTCGTATGTACATGACCCTGGTGGCAATCGAACTCTCAACCCTTTGATATTTCTTTTGTAAGCTTTTGTTATCAAATTTAAAATGGATTTTAGTACTTTTGACATTGCTTAAAAAAATGGTGGCGTTTATTGTATTTAAATTTAAACCTTTAATTTTGTTTACAACTTTCGAGATATTTATTCCCCATTGATAGGGCGACGGCGACGAAGCAACTCCCGCCGCCTGCCTGTGCACGATTTTACACTCTTGCAGCCCACGGTCCGCCGGCGGCATGCCGCTCCGTCCCCGCCAGAATCCCCTGCAAGGTCGCTCTCGTCCCGCCACTGAGCCGTAGCCATCCCGCTATAAAGCCCTCGTCCGTCGCTTTGCGTCCAATAAACGATCAGTGATGTATCTGGGTGGAGGAAGGAGACAACACCTTCAATGACAAACACTATGGTTATATTGAGTAGTAGTTGTATCTTGTGTATTTATTTGATTATTTTGTATTTTTCTGATAAGTTGATATAGGAATTCAATATGTCAGTGACAATATTGAAGTTCATGAGGTTTCTTGTTCGTGTAAGCGACCGGGCGTCGAAATAAATTGTTCAAATTGCGATAGGTGGCTCTTCAGTCTCTGTGCTAGAATACCTAAATACATGTTAGGCATGATAAAGAATTCAAATTTCCGTTTTGAATGTGAGAGCTGCATAGTTTCGAAAAATCCCGAATTAGTCGAGGAACCAGTACCAGTTGAAATTAGCTATCAGGTACAAGGGAACACTTCAGAAATATTAAAGGCTATTAATGCATTAGATGATAAGTTAATCACGGCAGAGGAGAAGCAAACGAAAACTGCTAGTGAAATTTTAAAGGAAGTAGGTAAAGTAACAGAAAGCTTAGACAAACTTCAGAAAGAAGTGCTTAAGGTTCGAGCTGATGCTTTGGAAACAAAAAGCAGCTTTCGGCGAAAATTGACGAAAATGAAGGTTCCTGTGTTTTACGGGTGGAAACTTTGAGAAAGGAATTGGAATCAATTAAGATCAGTATGGATAAAAATAGATGTAAGGCTGTTAGTTCTGATTTGGGTTTAAATTTAGTATCTAAGGGTAAGCAAAATAATTCAGATCTTCAATTCAGTTGACCTACATATTCAGATAGAAATTCTGTAAACGAATTTGTTCCCACTTCAAATATGTTGTGTGAAATAACAAATAACACAAATATTTCTATGGTTGCCTCTACTATACCTATTAGTTATCTCATTATGAGTACAGGTGTACCAGATACTAAGGCAGCCGACTTAAGTTTAACTGGTATTGGTAATGTTAGTTCGAGTGGGTTACCAGCTTCATTTCTGAGTAATTATAAATCAAATTTAAATTTTAGATTCAGAGACACAGTAAAAGTAACTACGAGTAGTTTACCTAGTTACTGGTCGGTAGGTTGAACATATGGAAGTGTGAGGCCAGGGCTTAATAATTATATGTCTGCTAAAGTTCCAGCACAAGTATCTGTTTATACATCTGCTGATGCAATATTGGCAATTAGTTCCAAACAAGGTTGTCACTTTAAAAAATAAACCCTAAGCCACTACAAACGGACAAAATGCAACTAAATGTGTATATCAGGAGACAGCTACCAATCTCTGTTTGGGCCAACTGAACCCGTTCTCGACTTGTTTCTTCTCAACTATTATTTAACGTCAATTAAACGGTTAAATAGGGGGACATTTCGGTACATTTACAACGTTAAAATAACATTTCGGTACTAACGTTTAATGCACGTATTTTCGACGTATATGTGCTACTCGTGATGAGTTGTCTGGTTTGAGGTAGCTGTTTTTCGCTATCTGTTGATGATATGATTTTGCTACATTGTTATTCCTATTGGAGAAGTTAGCGAATGTGACGCATCCTCTACTTATGTCTATTATTATTAGTAATATTATTATTAGTAGTAATAGTAGTAGTACTATTGAAGTATATATTGTACGGATAGAAAGAGTTCAAGAATACAGTTTGGGGTGAAAGATCGTAATTTATGGCCAGGGCTTGAACTTTTGTCTAATCAAGATTTGCCTAATGACTCATAGCTATGAAAATCTAACAAGTAACACTATGTTAAGTGGAAAAGCACATCCATTGCATTATCTTTGCTTCAGTGTAGCTAGGTAAGTTTGTTTGTATTAATAAGTGTTACAACATAAACATATATTTTGTATTAGCCAGAAAAGAGGTATAAAACCTTTGTTCGACGTATGTTACCTCTTTGGATCATTGGAACAAATGAAAGACAACTTTGAAGGAAAATATTTAGTTGTTACACTGACACCACATTTCGCAGGAGTCTAATATCGTGACTCTAACAGAAGCAGACGAAAAACGAAGTGTTAAGATGAAAAGTTGGAACGAACTTTAGTTAATGGTATAAGAGAGGAAAAGCAAGAAGCACTTCTTTTAGCATCTTTAGATGGTGAAACGTATTATAAACTTCAGGATCAGTTTTGCCCTAAGCTGCAAGATGCAATGCACACACAATTAGAGGGAACGCTAATTAATATGTGCATGCTATATACTAATTTCAACACGGAGCGGTTTACGTTTCATAGGCTCGTGCATACTCCAGGACAATGGACTAATACGTTATTACTTAAGTGTGACGCTAACAAGTGGAAGTTCGACAAGTTTATGGATGAAGCTTTAATCGATCAATTAACTTTGGACATAATCAACAACCCTTTGCAAAAACGTTTACTAGGTTCTAAAGTTCTCACTTTCGACAAGACAGTGCCAATAGCTTTACAACATGAAGCTCTGGAAATGGATAAATTGCTGTTGTCCACACCGGTGAAAGCGGTGTAGAATTGAATGATATTAGTGGGGTTAATTAAATAAAAGGAAAATCCAAAACTTGAAAATATGATTCGAAACTGCCGTTACTGTGCTCAGAATCCCTTTTAGGTCGCGTGTCCCGCTTTTAATAAACAATGTTCGAAATATATGGAAGAACCAAACATTACCAGGTTTGGTGCTTTGTGGCCTCAAAACGCAAAAAAATATACTTTTCCACCTACAGAGAACTGAAACACTCCCAAAAATTCCACTGATGCAAAGACAACATAAGTACAAGAAGTATACGGTTTAAATGACGTCAGGTTAAATTATGTCACGTTTAAAGCACAACTAGAAGATTCGCCATCAGCCTGTATAAAACTGCGGGTGCATCAGCAAGTAGTAGACACGTTAGTCAACTGTGGCAATTGACAAAATATATTGTTTAGAATTTCTCCAAAGGTTGAAAGTCCACCTTGAAACGATCCCTTTTGGCATCAAGTTGCAAGACATAAGGCAGCAGTCATTAAGAATCGCTGAAAAGTTCAAACTTATTGTTTTTGTGTAAGGGAGCAATTCACCAATGAAAGTAGATCGTAGCAGAAAATCGTTACCTTTTGAAGTCATAGGTAGGCCAGGTATGGACATCTTGTTCAGAAATTAGCTTCTTCGTTTGATGGCTAATAGACCGTCCTTTAATTATGAGAATCGAAGGTACACAAGGAACACAACTTAAAAGTAATAATATTCATTTGGACTGGAACACACATAGAATCACTGATGCTACAAAGGTTAATAATATGCATATATGAATATATATGGAGCATTTGTATATATGAATAATATATATAAACACGTTGCTTATTTTTTAGCCAAAGTTACTACAAACATCAAAATGATTCATGTAAGAAATGCGCTGAGCACATTTGAAGATTCTGAATACCTATACATAGAGACAGGCGCTTCGCCACGGGAAGGTTCCAGGGGGTCCGGACTTTCCCCGAAATTGCGATTTCTATGTGTAATTAGTATAAATTTAGGCGTAATTACGTACATTTTCTGTGCATACCAAGCCTGGACCCCCGAAAGAAACTTGTTAACTACTTCCGAAACTAAAATCTGCCTTCAGAAGCTAAATATAGTGTTGAACTAAAAGACAGTGGTTACGCAACTATGGTGAACGTTTGTGAAATTCTACATAGACATGGGCAGTTTGTAGGTGAGTTTGTGTCAAATGTTGTTGTCCTTAAATATTGTTTCTATTGCATACAGTGATGTAGAACGAGTTTTCTCTTCGGAGTTCAAAACCATTCTTACTGAAAGCAGAAGTTACATATTTGGAAATTTAAGATATCATGTCATAATCCAGTGCAATCTGAACTTGATCTGTAAGTAGTGTCGTTTTCTTTTCATTTAAAAACAGCTGAATTCGCTAAATAAGTGTTGAGCTAGGCGAGTGTATTTGATAGTGGAATAATTAAAAACAGCAATTTTTACCATGTTAAATCATATGAGCTGAATGAATAATCAAGATTTGTAAACACGAAAGATTTTGCAGTAACTGAAATAAAGCATTTACAATCAACTAAGGCATATTATATTACTTTGTACATTTTGCTCCTTTGCATGCATGCAAATTTTGCATGCATATTTTGGGTATTTTAAGTGAATAACTATCCGTAGCCTATACTAATAACGATAATGAAGATATTAAACGAATAAAGTTATTGGTTACTCAGTTACAATAATCGATGCAATCCCTACAAGCACAGCGATGGATACGAGAAACGTCTAAACCTTCAAACCAGTCGAATAAGGAAGGATATACCAAAAGGAGATCGATGCATAAGTTCACAGGTGATTAGGAGAGTAAAGTGAATACAATCCAGAGAAGAATTAATATAGCCAATAAACTAGATAAGATGACTATGAGACAAATTAACGAGAAACTGGAGGAAGGAGGAAAGAAACAGAAAGAAACTTAGATGCTAAGTTGGACAAATTGCTCGTGGAATTAGGTTACTCCAAATGTTTGAACAGAAGAGAGTTTACAAAATTTATTTGAAAAAAAAAAAAAAACCTAGCGCGAATGGAACAGGTCTGAACAGAATAAACGTCAGAACAGGTCTGACACTTTCAAAATAGATGTTGCCTGTGTGGTACAAGATTTCTTTACGTTTGAAAATTAAAGTTTGAATTTTGTGGAGTATACTATGTTACTATAAGTAAAATTGGTTTATGGATATTTTAATGTTCCAGTAACTATTGTTTTGTGTAAGCTAGATTCGAGTATATGCGTGTGTAACTAGAGGTGTGAGAGATAGCTTGAAGTGAACAATAATATTTTTATTTTGTAATTGAAGACCTGAATTGAAAAGCATCCCAAGTCCCACCAGAGTATATTTTTCATTAGGAACGAAAAATAGTTCAAAGTTTTCTTATCTTATCCTATTCAACGGAAATTATTTTGTGATAAAAAGGGTTTCTGTGGTGGGATTAGGATGTAGTATTTATGGAAGTGGATCTAGAAATGTAGATACTGAAGAACAGAAAAATGCAAATACAGAAAAAGTGGACTTGGAATGTTTTTCAATTCAGATCTTCAATTGTTATTATTGTGCTTGCATTTATTTGTGCATGAACATCAAGATATGTCGAAACAGACGCACAGATGCATGCAACGACACTTAACCTATTGAACAACAACAAATGTATGAACTCAGGTGTTCTAATATCACGCAGTCTTATTTAATAGGTAAAATATTTATGAGGATCCTAGTTAGCTACTATTTTATTAGTGTATGTTTTGTTAGTCTCAGATAATTAATTGGAGGACTGTAATTAATTTATCCAATCTTAAGCTAATAAAGACTATGTTGCATGTCCTACCCTACTGTAATATTGAGTAGTTTGAAACCCGTATGCTAGAAGATGGTTAAACTCGGGTATTAATAAACTAACCTCGCTATTGCAATGTATATCAAGATAGATAATGGAGATTGGACGCTTACTTCTGCAGCCTGGTGGTAGCATCATAATACCTCGACTGGGATCCGCCTCACTTGTTAAATATACTATAATTTAATGGATACGTATTTTTATATCATTGTTTTTCAGTGCTACTAACATAATTTTCCATCAATCTTCAAAGGCGAATATTGAATTCAAGATTTGTTTATATTTTATTTTGAGTGTTCGTCTGTAACCTCCATGTATCGAGGCCTTTACGCAAATCTGGGAAAGGCCAAACTTGAACGCATTTTCATCATTATATTAATTAAAAGTTTAAGATTTAATAATGCTAAGTAAATTGAAAAACTTGTCTGGGAATCTTAAAGTGAAGTGTTTCAGTTGCAAAATAATTATTAATGAAAGCTGAATGTTGTAAAAAGAAGTCTTGATGGAATGGCTGATATTACTCTCTATGCAAATTTGGACTCTACCTTGCAACTTGTGGACTAAAATTCTTTTAGGATGGAGTTCCTGTCACTGGAATAATTATTTTCAAATTTCTGTTACTGAACGTTTTGTGTCGGGGAGGAAAAGTGTAGCTGTAAAGGGAGTAATAGATGATTGAAATACTCTTTCCGTAACAGCTGTTAAATTTGCATACTCACTTATAAACCTTCATTTCCTTTAGATGTTATTTAAGCTACGTGGTTTCTTTGATATTACAAGTCCTCAATTAAACCATTAGAAAGTAAAAACGCGAATAAAAATTGACCGGGTTGGCCGGTTAATGATGATGCTTCGCTAAGCTTTTGTGCTTGTAGGTCAGAAATTGCGCATGTTTCAACATTGCTTAGAGGCGTTTTTACTTGCTTCGGTGTGATTATCACCCCTTAAACTTTGCACAGTAGATCGCTGGACACAGTTTTACAATGATTAAAACAAACGCTTTAAACATATTCTAAATAACTGCTTTTGTTTAAAGCTTTTCGAATATTTGTTTTAGACGATGCCCTTTTGGGACACCTTTGAAAGATCTGTTCAAAATTAATTTAATGAAAATTACCATATTTTTACAACCTTGAGGGTTTTACAATTACAATGCTAACGAATGAAAATATCTCCCAGTAATAAATTGGTCGCAAAACTTGATGAAAGTTGTTCTTTCTGTTATTGTGATGTTATTTAAATATTATTGAAAGCTTATTTGCAGAGTGGGCTCATGCAGAGTTTTGAACTTCAAGATGAAGTTTTCTCTTTGGTAAGATAAAATATTCCTCGCATGTCCAAGAAGACTCACTAAAGAAGACTCATGTTTCTTTGTTGGAGATAATCAACATCATTATGTAAATTAAGATTTCATATAATACTTCAAATACTGATGAAGGATATCAGACGAAGAAAGAAAAACGTACTATTTCCGTAAATGGAGCGGATGTTGTGTTAATTTAAGGGACCCCAACAGAACTTTTTATAATTTTTTGGCGCTGTTTAATGTAATATAGTGCTCTCTTTACTGTAGATATTGTACTGTGCAATAATTTGATATGGATGATTATTTATGATTATTTTATGATATTTATGGCAAATGTGTATTTCTAGTATTTTTCTCGAAAATTTGGTAATTTTTAAGATTGAAATTATTTGATCTGCCATTTTGTTGATCTGCCAGTTCTTGATTAGTGGCGATGTTGTTGGTCGAGGTGGGCCGCGCCAACTTGTCTTCCTGCTCCGCAGTTAGACAAGGATATTGGTACGTAACACATCCATTGTTATGGGTGTCAGATATTACATATTGTATTATCGTTATATTTTGTGTTTGAATAGTGGTAATCCGTGCCGTGTTCTGTTTCGTCCATGTTTTTGTTTGTGTTTATGAAGAAGACACTCAAATTGGTGTTCCAGAGTACTTCACGTAATGTACAAATGATATTTTTATGTTTGATATATTTTTTGTGCAGTTTGTGAAATATTGAGGTATCATAATGTCCGCCATGACAGGGCGAGTAGTCACAACGTGGTCTGGAATATCGGAAACAGGATTCCATTGATTGTTAATGTTCATATTATCTTTCAAGTGCATTTCTTATCCGAAGATATTGAATTAGTAGATTAAGAAATATTGGAATGTATGAAAAGAAGACAGTTGATAGATTGTGAGAATACTGGGCTTGTGAGCACGTACTTACAAATTTATGTAGGAGAGATTCAATTCAATTCATGGATTTGTTACTTTCCTTTATATTCAATTGTTATAAATTCGCACTTGCTACAATCAATTAAGCACGATAAATTTTATTATTTGTTAAATTGAATCAGGGGCATTTCGGGTTTTACTTGAGCATACACTTAAAATTTCAGTTGAAATTTCCGGTAATAATACCGGAATTGTTCCTGCTTTTCCCCGTAGCCGTATTTTATAGTGAAAATACCTGAATCCAGAAGCAACATAATCAACCCTCTATATAAATTTGCTATAAATACGGTTAGTTCCTGAACTTTTACGGTAAAAACTTGCGGTCCCCGATTGCCAGTAATTTCACAGTAAAACTTCAGAGATTTTTTACAGAGTGTAGTTAACATCATACTAGCAGTGTATAGTGATTTCTTTTTCAGCTGTATCCTTGTTCGCGTTACCAACTCTCCTTGGGCACATGCACGGTCGGCGACTGTGGAGGGATAAGGTAGATTATTTTTCAATTAAGTTTTTTTATTATTTCAAAATTGTTTGTCCTCTACTTCCACCGTAACCGACGAGGTGGTAAAAGTACTGTATGGGTCGTACTCACTATGGTACAACATAATCATGTAATTAAAATGAACCTAACATTTTAGAATGTTCATTGTGTCCTTGCCATCCTGTTGCTAGAATATGTATACTACAAGAAAACTCTATGAATTTTGTAGGGAGACATTTAGGACAGGGCTAAGCGAAGCTCCCAAAATACTGATCTGGGTTCTCGATGTAACCTGTGGTACTCATTAATATTAATTTTATCATTATGCTAATCTAGTTAAGGCCTAAAGGTTGGAAGGAGTTCTTCCACTACAGTCAGAAATTTCGAGGACTAATCTGAATGTGACCAGATGGTATGGCAGAAGACGTTTTAGTTACAGCATCTTAGATATAATATCCTTTAGTTGCGATACATCGCTTCTAACGTCTAAATATATGCTTCAAACACTTCTTGAAGGATTTTTGTGGAATCATTCGTAAGGCCTAGTTTCATGGGTGCAAACGCCGTCCATGAAGTATAAATAAAGAAACGCGTGATTGTAGGTGGTGCAGGTAGTGGCAACACAGTTAAGAATATTTTAGTCAGGTAATTTTGCACATGAACAGAGAAATGCACTGGATCATTTTCTTGGAGGTGAAACCAAGTGTTATCCGCCATAGTTCAGGACGAATTGATTTATACAGACAACGCAGAACTTACAAAAAGCTTTCTTTATTTATAGTACCATTCTTGCTACAGTAGTATTCTCGCATGACTTCCTATGACAATGGGAAAGGAATAAAAAAGGACTTTGCCTTCGGACGTGTACTAGCGACCTCAGTTAGTACACTGAAACATCGTTGATGTCCAGGTCGCTGTTACGACTTAAGATTTGGGTCGCAGAGGATACAGTAGGTTTCATCCACACATTGCAGAAATGCGTTGCTCAGACCTCTGCAATTGATCATCTTGTCTTGGCGCTGGTCGTCCGTTTACGTGTGCGGAACGACCTTTCCCACCACGCAGGGTGTGTTCATATCTACTGTCAGAATAGCGTGGCACCTGACGTGACTGATGGCTGTCACTACTAAATGCATGTTATCAACGGTTTGGCGAACAATTTTTACGGTCAGTGTACTGCACCTCCAATAGCTTCGTAATGCTTGTCCCCGGCGCCTGGCCTACACGTGTGTCGTCTTTGACCGACTCTCTCTCTACCATCTGCGAACCGCCGGTGCTACTGAAAGGCGCAAGAGCAGTCATAGCTTCATTGCTATATATCTACAGATTGATCAAGGTTCCGGTATCAGATTTTGCCAATTTTTGTCTAAACTTGATGTTAGTTTGCTGCTTCAACTGCGACGTGCCGCATTTCGCCGCCGATACTTAATCAGTTTACACAAATTACTCCGTTCTGCGTCAGGTGCCTGTTGTGAGTCTACCACTTCCCGTGTTTGGTACGTGAATGTGTGCTGCTACCTCTGCGTCTGCTCCTGCCACCGCGTCACGTAATAAATGCTGCGGTCTGCGTCCTGTCTTCGAAGTTTTTGACTGTAAAGTATACCTTATTATGAACACAGCGTAATGTAGAGATAAGAAGTGATAAGTCGAATTTTAATTGTTCAATACAAGATTTCGAAAAATAATAAGGACAGTGTAAAATAATTATGATAGACCAATAATAAAAAGTGTATACAAAAAAACGCTGAGCGTTTGATTTATTTCTTTGATTTCAAAATATAGAAGTAATAATAAATATTTATTTTGGAGAAGTTCTTCTAGACAATATCTGGTCTTCAGAATTAGCGTTCTTTTAACTTATTTTATTTAATTTACATTACTAAACTTTACTCTAATCTGTGGTCTTTTTACAGATCTCAAGAATTCTAGCACAGCTTTCGGTCAACGGGATTGGGAAAACAAGAACCAGGAACGAGGGTATCCAACGAAATACCCTCGAAATACTTGAGTTCCCATGGCCGATGTGAGGAGGGTTTTAGATTTCTTGCTTTTCCTGTGTTGATAAGCATAAGAACCAATCTTCGCATTACCGAGGGGCCGTACATAAGCTGGGAGAGCGTTGGGTCTATGTCAGAACGCCCACTGGTCAGATCGCACACTTCTGAAAATGGTCAGAACGCCCACCAAAATGGTCAGATCGCCCACCGAAACGGCGAAACACTCAAATTTAGAAATGGTCAGAACGCCCACTGGTCAGAACACCCACTTTTAAAAATGGTCAGAACGCCCACCAAAATGGTCAGAACGCCCACTATAAAGGTCAGAACACCCAAATGCAGAAACGGTCAGATCGCCCACTGGTCAGAACGCCCACAAGTAAATATGGTCAGAACGCCCACCGAAATGGTCAGAAAGCCCACCACTCTGAAAGTGTACTGGTCAGAACGCCCACTAATCCGAATATACAAACATAAAAAAATTAACAGCGTCCAACGCTGCAAACAACATATCCTTAACGTTCTTAAAAGCGGTCAGAACGCCCACCTAAATGGTCAGAACGCCCACTCTTGAAACTGGTCAGAACGCCCACTCTTGAAACTGGTCAAAACGCCCACCAAGACGGTCAGAACGCCCACTCTTGAAAATGGTCAGAACCTCCACAGTGCAAACATGATGGAAAAAACTTGGGAAAACTTTCACAAAGTCTATATTTTGGTGAACATTTTTTATATAATTGACAGTAGACTATCTGATATTTAGCTTCCGATGCGTCTTTTTTTTCTCCTTTCTTTTACAACGAAATAGCATTGTTCCAACTTGAGAGTATTTCTCTTTTCGTCAGGAACATTGAGAATAATTTCTCAAATTCCTCTTTTTACATCCCCATTTAAAATTCTCTGTTGAGAGTCCATTTTCTTCTGGTGATTTTTTGTTCTTCGTCCCTCGAATTACTTTATCAAGTTCTTCTATCATTACGGCTGAGACATTTACATCATTTTCTCCTGAATTTTCTTTTCCTAGTTCTTATTCGGAGTAAAACAATCATCTGTAGAAATTTTCAAATATTTTTAAAATTTCCTCCTTACTTCTTGTTTCTGTCTCATCTGTCTCTTAACTGCAATTATTTGATTTTTCCCTGTCATGAGCTGCTGTTTTGTTTTCTTCAGTCTCTTCTTCTCCTCGATTATATTTCAAATAAGATTTTCGTTGTATCTTCGTACTTCCTCTCTTATTTTATTTCCTCCGGTTTTATTTAGTGCTATTTACTCAATCCTCTTTATGTAATTTTCCTCTTCTTTCATTTCCCTCCTTCTCTTCATCAAGTTCAGCCATAGACCTCATAATAGATAGACTTATCACGCTTCCGTATTTCTGGCTGCGCTAAAACTAGTGGGTTTTTGTACGGAAGCACATGATTTTGATTATTCTGCTAGGTTGCTCTACCATCGACCACACAAGAGAATATGAGGTCTATCGTTTAGTTTCTTTTGAGATTTTGCTCTTTTTTTCTTTTTTCATGCCTGATATTTCCTTTGTCGTCTCTCTTATTATCTCAGTCAGTACTTTGTTTCTGCCATTGATATTTTCTTTATCTTCTAACTCTTTTAGAGCGTTGAATTTGTTGCTTAGTTCTATCTCGAATGTTTGTCTGTGTTTCCTTGGAATTTCCCGATCTAAAAGTAGCGGTTTTCTACTGATAAGCTTCTTTCCCTCAAGTTTAGTATTTAGTTACATTTTACATCTTACCATCCTATGATCACTCGAAATTTTGAAACTGTTAAGAACAGACACGTCTTGAAGAATTTCCCTGTTATTCGATAAAACGTAGGTTATTCCGTTTTTTAGTGCCAGTTGGGCCTTTCCATGTCCACTTCCTCTGGGGTGGTTTCTTGAAAAATGTTTTGGAAATGAACAGTCTGTTAGTTTCTGAGAATTCCAGTAACTTCTCTCCTCTCCTGTTTCTTTTGTCAAATCCAAAGTTTCTCACTTTCGTGCCACTGTTCTGTTTAGTTCCTACTTTCGCATTGAAGTCTCCCATTACACTATTTAATTATATTTATTACTGTCCAAATCTTCTTATCTCCTTGTATAGGTCCTCGACTTCTTCCTTTTGATGCGACGTTGTTGAAGCATTGTATAACTTCCATACTTTATCTCTTGTTTATCTTTATTCAGTTTCCAAAATTGACTAAAATTCTTACCTGAACGGTGTTATTATTGACCATACGTCATTGCAGTTTTCTATACGATTTCTATATGACTTTATTCCTGAAACCTCAATAGTAAAGTTGTTAATTTTACTATTCTACACTACGCTGTATTTAGCTTCAGATAAAAATAAATCCTTAC
>JAGDQP010040352.1:5465-17330 GCA_022664845.1 Lepisma saccharinum | reverse complement strand
ATATATATATATATATATATATATATATATATATATATATATATTACACTAATGACAAATTTCATATTAATTGTGTAGAAAAATGGCTTCTGCCAGTATGTCTCTGGTAAGTGCATTTATCATGGAGTTCGTTTTAAGTGATTTTAGAAGAGGACTTTAGCTCCCAAATCAGTCGCTGGTAGTATACATGCAAGTAACATTTGAGCATAAATTCTGTGACTTTTGCGAGTAATGTGAAAATAATTTACATTCCCAAAATAAAATCAGAAAATTTTTTAACGACCACTTTGCGTCCCCAGGTGTTAAAACACCATTCCAGATTTTTAAAAATCATATATTTTTCTACGATAACTTCAAAGAATCATATTTCTATTTTGATGAATATTCGATAATCTGTATGGCTAAAGTTCGATTTAGGCTGTTCACAATTAAATTATCGGGATTTTATTGTAATTTAGACCTATATCTGAATGTTATTGAATAACCGATGTCGTATATTTGGACAGAATTCCTCAGACAAGAGAGAAAAAAAAAATCTCAATTTTAAAGCAATCTACTCATCCTCAAGAAATGAGACAAAAATATATTCTCCAAAGCGAGAAAACTTTTCCCAATTTTAAGCAATTTCCGCTCAAAATAATTTGAGAAGAAAATTCTCAATTTTAAGAAGTTACTCGGTGGACAGTTAAGAGAATAGGTTTCCCAGACAGAAATATTTCTCTCAACTGTAAGAAAGATGAGAGGAGAGGGGTACTATCATTGATTCTTCCAGGATTTACAGTTGGGGGGCGGGGTGGGGGGTAGAACCAAAATTGGGAGGGTGCAACTAATGTTTTGCATGCTTTCTGTCGATTTATTACCGTGAAAAGTTAATGATGAGGATGTGTCTCCCATTAGGGCGGGTCTGGCAGAATCACTCGGTACGAGTATGTCACTCACGGAGAGAACAAGAGTCGTGAAAGCGCATGGGTCTTATTGAAGAAGCTCTCCAAAATACTGTTTGAAGTGTTTATGGGACGTAACTATTAATTTTATTCTATTGATACAAAACAGGTGTTTCCTTTTATTTTAATCCAGTATTTAGTACTTCACTTTGAACTTTAATGCAGTTTTCTATTTTGACTAACATGAATACAATGTTAATGGCGATGGTCATTTGTTGCATTTTTGTCTCGCACGCATTTAACCCCTAGGGACCTCGCCAAGAACTGTGTGAAAATCGTAGATCCTTATTTTCATGGCTTTGACCTGGTTCTAATTATCATAACGTGATCATTTTTACACCTTAAAAACGCTCATGGATTGTAAATTCCAAAGAGGTAACCATCATGCCCAATATGGACAAAAATAAGAAAGGCGAAAATATTCGTATAAAATGATTTTTTAAAGACATTGTGGGAGTTGGTTACTTCCATTGTGCATTGCTAAGCCGACACAAGCTACATCATTACATATCGATGTATGACGTGATTCGTGTCGATGCTACACTAACTGAATGTCTATAACTCCGTCACTATGCATGATACGACATTTTTAAAATTAATTTTTCTCTTCTTTTGAGAAATCGCCCCTCGAAGTTTGACCCCTACTTTGCAACCGCCCTGTATATTATCTAGAAGAAGTTAGAGATGCTTCAAAAGCGACGCAGCATTTGTGGCCGGTGGAATATAAAATGCATTAGCTTTGAGGATACTATGGTTCTTCTTGCAGGAAATGAGACATCACTTAAAAAGATATTAAAACAGCTGCAGAAAAGCTGTGAAGAGCATGAAATGAAAATAAACGTGAATAAAACAACAGAGATGGTAATTGAAACATATCGAACCATAGGAAACATCAAGATTGGAAGTGAAAGTATATGCGAAGTATCATAAGCGATAATGTGAAATGTGAGAAAGAGCTCAAGGAAACAATAGCGATAGCCTAAGAAAGAGAATCTCTTCTGCGGATCTCTGAACAAAGAGTTACGAAAAAGATTAATTAATTGTTTTGTAAGGAGTATTGTGTTGTATGAAGCGAAAATGTGGACATGGAGAAGAATAGAAAAAATAAGCTGGATGGGTCGTCTTAATGAAGCCTCGGAAAATGCTAGGGCGTACCCCGTAGGCGACGCGCAAGGGCTTCGCCCGGCTTCTGTAAGAAATGAGCGAGGGCTACCGAGTTGAGGACGGGCTCGGTTAAAGAAGCTAGTTCACGTGAGCCTTTAGAGTATGCTCACTAAATGTAGGGACGATGAGTGGAAGAGGAAGAGAAATTGCAGACCTGATGGAAAGAAGAAAGCTGGGGATCCCGTGCGTGCAAGAGACAAGATGGAAAGGAAATAATGCAAGAGAGCTAGGAGGCGGCTACAAGCTGCTGTATAGTGGAGCAAATGAACAAGGAAGGAACGGCGTAGGGATTGTTCTTTCAAGAGATCTGAAAGATAGTGTAGTAGGTGTAAATAGAAGGAACGACAGAGTGATGAGTATCAGAATATGCATGGGTGAAATGATCAATGTAGTGTGTGCGTATGCTCCGCAAGTCGGCTGCAAGGAAGAAGAAAAGATGGAATTCTGGGAGCAATTGGACCATGAACTTCGCAGCGTACCCCCAGCGGAAAGAGTAATTGCGGGTGGCGACTTGAATGGACATGTAGGCAGAAACAGAGAAAGCATTGAGAGGATCCACGGTGGCTGGGGTGTGGGAGATAAGCACGAATAAAGAGTAATAGACTTTGTAACGACATTCGGTCTGGCGATTTGCAATACATTTTTCCAGAAGGAAAAGGATCATATCGTAACTTACAAGAGTAGTGGAAAAGAAAAAGTCAAATCGATTTAATCTTGTGCCGAAGACATCATCTTAAGGAGATTAAGAACTGCAAGGTCATAAATGGTGAAAGTGTGACCCCACAACATAGAGTGGTGATTGTGGACTGGGAGTTTGCAGGTAGAAATAATAGGAGCCCGCGAAATGGAGAGCCCAAAATGGTGGAGACTGAAAGAAGAGAAACTAAGAAAATTGTTCAGGGAAGAGGTTATCGAAAGAATAAATCTGAAAGAGGAGGATGTACAAAAATGGTGGGATGTGAACAGTAGGATCATACTAATGGCCGCAGAGAAGACTTTGGGTAGAACTTCTGGAAAGAGCTACCCTGCAGGAAAAGAGACGTGGTGGTGAAATGAGGAAGTGCAAGAAGCTGCTGAAGCGAAGAAGCAAGCTAAAACAAGTTGGGATGCTTCAGGGACAGAAGAAGATAAATGTAGCTTCAAAGCGGCTAATAAGGAAGCAAAGAGGGCAGTGGCTAGAGCAAGAGCGGAAGCCTCGGATGAACTGTATGACGAACTTAAAACACCAGGTGGAGTGAAAAGCTATACAGGTTAGCAAAAACCAGAGACAAGGCAGCAAAGGATTACCCATATTAGGCAAATTAAGAATGGCCAAGGATTAGTGCTTACTGATGAAGACTACTGTACTTCTCTGTCAACAGAGCTAATTCAAGAACCTTTTGATTACAGCCTTGTACAATACAAAAAACGTTTAGATTTTGATTCAAACACCGAAACGTTGTCAGTGTATTAACTAGGATACAAATACAGATACAAAACCGAACTACCAGATCTTAGTTGGTAAAACGTTAGCTTCGCGTAAAAGAGGTCCTGGATTCTATTTCAGTGAACGACCATCCAGAAATTTTCCTCATTCACACCAGGTTAATGCCAGGGTGATATCTTCACACTAGGTCCTGGCTTCTCCACTTCTTTTGCACACCTCTCTCCCACCTTGTGAGCCAAATATGCCTACAAACTATGGAGTAAATGTAAATGATTGAAAATGCTTCAACACCATACGTATTAGAAGTTCTGAAAAGAAAGCTATTGGTTGGACATAACTTTTCAAATTTGCTATTGGTAGACCGTTTAGACTGTAGCACTTTAAAAAAAAAAAATATTTATCCCCTCTTGCATTGAAGTAATTGGGGCTATTTAAGTCAATATTAGCTGAAATACTGCTTCTTTTTTCTCTGTCGTATATCATTACAATTTTGTTCGTTTGCAGCCTTTGAAAGAGAGATTTATAATTTTCTTCCTTCCTAAAAATAATATTATTTGTGAATTTATAGTAGAGATCTGATAAAGGGCAAGGCATAAATAGGCATAACTATAAAGATAGGCTGATATAGACAAAAGAAAATTGGTTGTGAACAGGTCCCTTGAAAAATCCGTAACAATAATTTTGTCCAATACACGGACTCTAGTAGTCAGCCCTCGTTTTCCAGACTGCAACGTCGCCGGATTTTGGGTACGTATGTGGTTATGAACCCTGCGGCAAACTAGGCTAACTAATTATGAGGACTTTCAAGGATTCCCCTCAGTTTCACCAGGCGAATGCCGGAATTGTACCTTAAGTAAGGCTAGCCGATACCTTCCTCATCGTGTGCTTAAGTCATCCGATACCCGGCTTGAGCCGAGAGATTTTAAATAAATTCGACACTGACTCTATGATAATAAATTACAAGTTTTCCGAAACTTTTCATCGCCAGGACTGGAGAATACAGTAGCGAAAGTAGACTGACTGCAAATAATTTATACCGCTCCTTTAAAAACTGGAAACGCTGTCTCATTATCAAGCGAAGGTGTTGGTACATTTCAGTATAGAAGCTGTAAGTATTCAACGTTTTCATTCGTTGTAAAAAGCAAAATACCTAAGTACTTAAAAAAAAACGAAGTACCAATTAAGTAGTAGCTTTTGTTTATTAATTTAATGGAAGTTAAATTTTCCCAACAAGTTAAGTTTTCATTAAGGAATAGGCCGTACGTATTAACGGATTTGATTTTGATTTTCAGTTACTGTACGCGGTGAGCCCCCCCATTCCCTTACAATTAAGAACCAGCTGAAGCAGGAGTCTTCGGGAAACTTGGAAAGTGAAAATTTATGTGAATCTTGGGAGACCGAAACCGGCTATCAATTTGTTGGAAGTCAATATATCTTCGGTGTTGCTTCAGCTGATAAACACTAGCTGTAGTTTTTTTTTTTTTTTTTAAGTTGCTACGAGCTTTTCCTGCTTTCTGCCGTATCAAGACAAGAAAGTGATATATGAATCTAACTTCCAAAATGGATTTACGTGAAGTCCGTTAACTAAACAGGATGAGAAATAGTTGTGTGTGCTGTTTGATGTACTAAAATTAGTTGGTAGCATAGATAGGCTGTAACGTGCGTGTCTGGAGAAATTTTAGACTGGTATTGTCACGTACCATTGATATTTAATTTAATGTGATTTATTAGAGTTACATGGAAGGCCAAGATAGCACATGATCAATACATGTTAGATTACAAAGGAATTGAGTGATATAAATGGATACATGAGACAAGCAACAAAATCTCAAAGGTGAACTTAATACAAGTAAACTAATGTAAGTAATACGAAGCACGCCAAGTAATACAAGGAAAGCGTATAAACTAATAAATTATATTATAAAAATAAATTAATAGGATTCAGAATTTGAAATAAAGTGATTGAGAAGTATCTAACCGTTACCAGATGTAGTTCAAAAAGGAGGACGTCTCGTTCGTTACAAAGGCACATTGAAAATAAGTTTTTCAATAAAATAATCACAGCTTAGTTAATTCGTGAAAATTTTTTTTGAAAAGAAAAAACTTACTTATCAAGTTATTTTCTTAGATCTGGAGGTCACACCAATGGTAATAATTTTAGAAAAAATATGGCAAATTGAATTTAAAACACGTTAATTTAAGAAGAAAAAAAAACACACCTTTGTACAGTTTCAAGTTTGTCAGTCATGGTTTTAGATTGATCATTCCAAGCACTGGAGGCGTATTCTAATCTAGTTCTGATCAAAATTTTGTATGATATTAACAGTGTAGTAATATTTTAAAGTTGTACCATTGATTAAAAATTAAACCTATTACGGGAGTCATCAATAAGACCAGTGGTATATTTATTAAAATTCAGTTTAGAATAAAAAATAATGCCTATTCCCTTAATAGTTTCGACTTTCTCTTTTTCATATTTCTCACCGTATATGAGTTTACATAATATTGTTCTTTTTCTTCGTAACACGTATACATTTGGTTTTATTTATACAGATTTGTATTTTGTTTCTAATACACCACTCATCAGTGGAATCAATGTCTTTGTGCAGAAGCTAATTGTCTGTAAAATTATTGACTTCTCTAAATATATTTAGGTCGTTAGCGTACAAAAGTAAATTAGAATTACTAATTACATCACACAAGTTATTGATGTGATATTGAACAAAGGAAGGCCTAAAGGTGAGCCTTCAGATATCCCATTCTTGATGGTAACTTTTTCACATATAAAATTACCAAGTTTCATATTAAAGGTTATATCAATCAAATAATTCTTCAACTAATTGACAGATGCTGGCGGTAAACCAATCATCGAAAGTTTGTTCAATAAAATATTATTATTTACACTGTCAAATGCCTTGTCAAGGTCAGTAAATAGTACATCACACTGGGACCTAGTGGCAATGCACCCTTGTATAAAATTTAAAACATACAAATTAGTTCTAACCAACTTTTGTTGAGAAAAAACGTGTTGTCTTATCATTCAATTTTTGTTTTAAGTTAAACTGCAAGTATTTTCAAATAATTGTCTCAAATTCTGGCCATAGCATTTAGAATGGTAATAGCATATGTCTATAATTGGCAAGTAAAGACTTGTATATAGGGATCATATTGGCCTCCTTCAATTGACTTAGATAAATACCTTGTTTGAGGGAGTGATTATACAACTCTACCAATGTTGGCACAAGATACTCAACGCAGACTGTAATAATGTAGTTTGGGACATAATCATTTCCAAGAGCGGAGTTTGTTTTATATTATTATTTCTTAATTGAGACAAATAAATCTCTTTCTGAAATCTCAGGTATACCAATTATAGTTGTCATTGTGTCATGGGTAACAAGAGACTGTTGAGCGTCTGACTGATTAAAGATTTCCACTTAATAATAAAACAGATCGGCTCTGTTGATAACAGGATTGATCTCCTCCAAGGATGTTGTAGCTCCCTCCATAAGATCATACAGTTTTCGTTCTCAGTCATTCAGTTTTATTGGTTTGATTCCTGTCTTCTTTTTAAACCGGCTTTTCATATTGGATAAGTTTTTAATTAACTGGGGATTTCAACTCCTTCTTGGTACTTCTCTTTAATTACGGCGATTGCGGAGACTTTCTTTTCCTTGCTTCTGGAAGTAGAACTTCTCGAAAATAATAAAGAAAGACTTTAATTCTGTATCTGAGAGCCAGAACCGCGTAAGTCCAGTTTTGGCCCAATTAGTGGGTCGATATTTACTGTGTTGGTTTACTGACATTTGTATTACAATACAGTAGAACTCGGTTATAACGACATCGAAAGGACCTGAAAAATAGTGTCGTTGTAATCGAGTTTTATGCTATCAGTCAAGTAAGATGGAAAATGATGCAGATCAAACTTAATTGGGCCTAGTTTAGACTATATTGACTTGAAAGCCTGGCACTAACAGTGCAAAGTCGATATACAACATAAGGTACAATACTTTATTAAAGTTCAGCCGTGTAAGATGGTAAAAGATGACAACGTAAAATAGACTACTGTGTTAAATTCCACGGAACAGTAAAATTAATCTGACTAAATTCACGACAAAAATCAGCTTTTCATCTTCCATTCTCAAATTCACGTATAACTTGAACTGTTTCTTCCAAAGTTAAAGCTTTTCTTTTTTCTAGCTATGCTGAACCTTTAAACTAGTGAAGGTAGTACTACTGATCGTCCGAGGGTGGCAATGGTGTGTGGAGCTTCCCTGTAACAGTTTCTTCTTCTTCTTCTTCTTTGATGTTGACACCGATGCCTTACAGCATCGTTTTTGTCAATTGTAACAGTTTCCGAAGGTCATTGACAGGAGGGGGAGGGTAAAGAAACCCTAGACACAGCCTCAGGTTCTCAAGGTCAATCAGCAATAGATTTGAAAAACACTACTCCTTATCTTTAGCCTACCGTGACCCTCTCATTAGGGGCGCGCGTGCCCTCTGTCTTTGTTTCCAGTGTTACCTTTACTTCAAGCGCCCCTCCCTACCCCGCACCCTGGTACTCATAGTGAAACCCAACAGTGCTGTTTAAAAATAAGAAAGAATGGTCTGTAAAGGAGAGAAGGAAAGTTCATTTCTTTCATTTAAAGTTTGGCAATATGATTTTCCTTTCTTCCGCAGCTGAATAGTGGGTCGGAAATGATGATTTATGACTGAAGCGATATGTCTTTTAGATCAGGAATCTCGAGAAAAATAGTCCCGAAGAGACGAGACAAACAGGTTCTTGGAAAACCGTACACTAAACTGAGGTTTAAAATAGCGTTATATGCGAGGTTGACGCATTTATGTTTGTCGCTTTAAGCGAGTTTAAAAAAAAAACATGACACTATAGGCGAGGTGTCGCTATAACTGATGTCGTTATAAACGAGTTACACTTGCATTTCTTATGAGATGTAAAAAACATATCACATGTATCCAGTTCAATGCAATTTCTACACATTTCATTGTAGGCAGTAAATATTCTCCAGATTGGTGACTTCGTCATTATTAGTCCTTGCCTATTTGCAGTGGAAGAGACCAGTATTGTCTGCACGAGTTTTTAACAGTAACTGTAACAGTGTTACTAAGTCTTTGCATTCTGTGCCATATTGTATAACTTCCCTAAGAAATAATAGACCAGAAATGATATGCATGTGCTGTAACGTCTGAAAATTAAAGTTTTTAATGACTGCATTGTACATAGTTTTCACAACTTGGATAGATCCGAGTTACTTTAAAGGTTAGAAATTTAAGAAATTTTGATTGTATTTTCTCCAGTTATTGCAATTTTTTTAGTTGGGAGGGATTATAAATAGTAGAGGCGTATTCCAATTGGGAACTAACATAAGTATAGTACATTTTCTCTAATGTGAAGACATTGTTAAACTCTCTCTCTTTCTATCCTAACATTTTAAAGGCGTCATTTGTAATATGTTATGTGGTTGTTAAACGTTAATTTCATCTCAAACGTGGCACCAAGATCTACATTTCTTCGCACTGACTAAAAGTTGATTGAAAGCGCACTAGTTAGCAACGTTGTTAAAACTATGCTGTAGTTTTATGGCATCTTCCATAGAACTAATTTTAGCATATATTTTGATGTTATCCCCAAATAGAACGTTTTCATTATAGGGTATGAATTCCGGGAGGCCATTAATAAACAAGAGGAATAATAATGATCTAAAATTCGAACCTTGCGGGCTACCGACAGTGCTGTATATTCGTTAGATTTGTATTTTTTTTAAATAGGACATTGTCTACGATTACAGATATGACCCTTTATTTGCCTCGCTCCCTCCCCCTACATTATTATTAACCGAAGGCCTATCTGGAATTTAAAAAAAAAATGTGCAATGACAATAAGCAAGAAAATTGATAGTTGATAAAAGATTAATTACCCAACGTGGGTGATTACATAACCTTTTAGAGGTAACACCTTAATGAGTTGTATAACCTTTTCACTTTTCTCCGTGCTCAAGCAGGGGTGGTGAAGATGGCGGTCGAAGCTACGGTTGAATTACCATCCCAGCATTCGCCTGGGCAAACTTAGCAAACCCCGGGAAAACCAAATTGAAAACGAGGCTTGAACCCGCGTGCCTCCCTTTTGCCAATCCGAAGTCTGCGATGTTAACCACTGGACCACAGGTGCTCGGATTTCTTTGTGGTATTTTGTACTATACGCATTTCTGTGAAATGTATTCAGTTATTCATATTGAATGGATAATTTATGCTAAAACAGTAAATACATGCGAATAATAGATCTCTGCTGTCATTTTCCTTGCAATTCCCTGAATGATTTCTTTACCAACTGATAGGTTGATTAGGTCTGGCCTACCAACGTTTTTATAACAAATTCTTACTTTTTAGTTGACATTTTACTATGGAGAGAGTGTTATTGCTGTGTGTTTATTGTTAGCTAAAGTTCAATTATGGTAGCCGAATTCACTAGTGTCACAAGATCTGAAACTGGGGAAACATCTGAAGTGCACCCAAAATCAATAACTAAATTGAGCAATGTTATTTAATATAAAATAAAACAGTTCAAAGCATTAATTAATTTCATGGATAAGATCTGATATCATATTCCATTAGGCACAGTAGTGATCAACAATGAATACAACGTTGTTGACATTATTGTCTAATTCATCATATGTTATATACACTGCATTACAGATACATTGAATCATTTCCAAATTATCTGAAGAATAGTTACCTGTCCTTGAATGTTTCTTCAATCCGATTTTTTTTGCATTGTAGACCAAATCAGACGCTAAATTATTCTGATTGTACATAGAATCATATGCCCGTAAACTTCACCATTTGTTAAGTAGGACAACTGGCAAAACAGACAGTTCTGTTCTCTTCTATTGTCTAGTGCGGAAATGGCATTAATTAAGCCCATCCATTGCACATTCGTGTTAAAATTGCTGTTTTATGATAATATAATAAATTACAGTTTAACAGTCAATCTGTCTTAATAATTGATGTTTTAATAATGTCAGTTATTTATAAGTTGCTATGGTTACATTACGCCATAGACGTCAGTTCACTCTTAAATCCTAGTCACAGTCACTTTTAGATGTATATCTCACTGTTCATCTTGCAGAACTATTGTATGTAACATTGAATCACTATATAACATATCTTGATAAATTTTCTTGGAGTGAAGTCCGAAAACACTATGAAATTATGCAAATTAATCATTAGAAATTTCAGCGGCTTCCTTCTATTAAGCCGCCATCTTGCCGAATCAGACATCTTAAGAAAAGCTATGAACCTAGTTTTTGAATCAACAGTTGTTGATTATGCTGATTAATTATGACATTGTTCTGGGATCTCACATTTATTAATATCTTGAACAAACATTATTATTTTCATTGTTTATTACAAGAAGTCAGAAAGTGCACCAAATTGTTTCTGTTCACTGAGTATTTCTATTACGACTTTCAATGTTGTTTGGTCATGAAATCTGATTAGTGTGTATTTTATTATTGCAGGTAAGCAAGCACACTTGATTCGTTCTTTGCTAGCTGCAGATGGTGAGTATGCACGTCATTTAAGCTATTCCTTTTAATTTAGTAATGTGACCTGAAGGTGAGTGGTTTTGCTCCTCACCTTGTAATGAAGTCGTTCTTTTTTTTATCCTCGCTGGGGACACATCATCGTGGAATAGACTAGTATTGTATCCACTAAAGACTGGCAAATCGTAGCATTTTTCATCATACCCCCCAAAAACAAGGATATCATTATCTTGAATTAGAAAATTGCCTCCGGACAGAACATTCATTATCACAAGCTTTATTAACTCTATAAAATAATTGGGGAGGGTGTTGTATCTTGTGACACGTTTTGAACTTGCAAGTATAACTGAAGTGTTAACGTGATATTGGTTACAATTTGACATTCAATCAATACTTCAATGTCTTACGAACATGGCGCAACAGCCCCTAAGCGCCTTGGCCTGTCAGACGGCTGTATTGCGTTCAAGTAAACGGTTACGTGGTCAGCGTAACACCTCTTCGTAGCCGTGTGTCTGACTTTCATGACCACAGTTCGCTGCTTATTTTATTCACGATGCTAAGTCAACGGCGAAAATTTGAACCCCCACCGGGAATCGAACTCGGGACCGCTCGCACTTTTAAGCAGGGATGGTAAACGAAACCAAATTGAGAATTTGGTTTCGGTTTCGAAACAGAAACCAAAATATTCTGATTGCATTTGGTTTCGGATACAAAAGAAACCAAAATACAAAATGAATTTGGTTTCTGTTTCTGAAACAAAATGTTTGCAAGT
>JAGDQP010040350.1:0-17331 GCA_022664845.1 Lepisma saccharinum | reverse complement strand
TTTCAAAATGTAGTGTAATGACTTACACTAGAAAAAGGAACTATTTGTATTTGAATACAGTATCAATGAAACACCACTGGTCCGAGTAGACTCTATCACCAATCTTGGTGTGACCATAAAGTAAAAACTCTCATTTGATATACACATTAAGCGTATTATTGGTGACGCTTTTAGAAATATCGGGTTCGTAATGAGACAAGAAAGTGACTTCTCGAATATTGGTGTTTTAAAAACTTTATGTACCGCGTATGTTCGATCGAAGTTAGAATATGCTGCAGTAGTATGGCATCCTAATACAAAGAAGAACACACGGGAAATCGAAATTATGCAATCTAAATTTGTTCGCTTTTTAACATACAAAGAAATAGGAATATATCCTAAATTCGAAAACTACTTGGACCTAGTAAACAAGTACTCATTCCAGTCTCTGGAAAATAGAAGAGTTAATTTTCTACTATCTTTTCTACACGAACTAGTACATAGTAAAATTCATTCAGAAAAATTATAATCCGAAATAAGGTTGCACGTTACGCAAAGAGTTACTCGACCTCGTAATGCAGTCTTCGACCTCCCACCGCTAAGGACCAATGTATTAGATATATCGCCTATTAGGAGAATGTGCTCATTATATAATTGTATTCTTAAAGCATGTCCAGAGTTAGACATATTTAATGTAAATACGAGTGAATTTCATTGTTATCTAAAGTAATGAATTGTTTTTACAGAATGTCACCACAAAGCATCAAATATGAATGTATACAGTATCTTTTAGAATGTATCATATGTACAATGAACACCTGAACTAGGTACATAACCTGTTGTGTTCGATAAATAAATAAATAAATGAACTTATGATTATCACGGAGCTAAAAAAATTTTGTGCCGATAGGCCGAGTGCCGTTCATTTGACTCCCCTTCAGGTAACAATGCTTGCCCCAATTAGAATAATACTGTTGCAGAGTTTAACTCTTAGTACTAACATACAATTATCAGATTAATATCATGAAGATAACAACGTACGAATAAATGAGACCTACTGGATGTGAATGATAGACATGAGTCATCTACTGGAGGTGGTAGAGCGTTGACGTAGCAATCGTAAGGTCCTGGAAACAATGTCAGCAGACGAAGAAAATGCCTGCGTGGTATCTACAAACTAGGATCTGGCCCACTACCTTCCAATATCCTCTCCCCCACCCTATCCCGGCCTGAGCCTAAGATGTCTAACGGTCATAATAAATTTCAATATACCTACTGCAGTGTTTAAACTCGTATCTGAGTACTGTGTTTTTGCAAGCTTTTGTATGTATCGAAATAGTTAAGTGTTGCAAAAAGAAAATAATTTATATGTGTGATAAAAATTGTGGCATCATGAATGTGCAACAGGTATATGAAAAGAAGGTAGAAGTTTAGAGGTATTGTAAGTGATGTAAGATAAGATTTCAACTCTTGTGGGTTTATAAATTTCATTCAATTGAAATCTTATTTAAAATATTAAGTTCCGAAATTTCACCATGCTTTTCTTTTGTTCCTGTTGAAATCTTCTGGGTCATGGACATCCCTCTCCTTATATTTGATTTTGCCGACCCACGGAATAGTAAAGAGGACAATTAATTTCAAAGTATAAAATTTGTTTGCTTTTTCTCCATCATCTGATAAAAACAAATACATCACATCTTATTCAAGTACACAATAGCGACATCTCAAATACTGAAGGACGCATTTAATTATATTTAGTTGACGAATTTCAACCAGTACCTTAGTGTGTTTAAATCAGGGATTCTGCGGAAACAACCTTTATCTGATATTACAGCAAATCATTGTACTGTAAGTGCATACTTTAATCTCGAGCGTTTTATGTATATATTGTTATTATAAGTTATTTTATGAATAATTAATGTATAATTACAAGTAGAATGTTCAATGACTAAAATATTTTTTTTCTTTCCAAGAAAAAATCTTCACTGAACTTGTTCCGATATGAACAAACTGTAACTCCAATATTAGATAAACAAAGCACTAAATGATTCCTTAAATCCTTGGACATTATGAACGTTCAAATTTTAAGAGAGCAGTGGCTGATATTAACTCGAGTTTCAAGGTTTTCTCTATATAATATTGATAATAATTTACCGAAAACGACAGGCCCTACAAGTCAAGTGGAGCCATTCCTCAGGTTGTAAACTTGCTTGGGCTTTGTCTTATCATACGATCTCTTTTCTGTTTACTAGCAGGAGTTCACACACTTTCAGTTTTCTTTTACCCATCAACCATTGCTTCAATACATCGTTTAGTACATGTCCCCTGGTTGGTACATAGTCCCTTTCAGTTAGAATTTCTCTATTTTATGGTTTACAGTATTGCCTGCTTGGCCGAGTAATTAACATTCTCTGTGCGACTAATATAACGCTCACGGGCTTCGGTAGTTCATTATTAGAGCGCTCATCTCTGGTGCTCGGAATCCTTGGTTTCATCACAGCTCATGCCATGTGGGCTTTGTGGTGAGCAAACACCGTGTATGTATTTTGTTCTCTAAGTTCCCCGTTTCCTTCCACTTTTTCCATTCCACCAATTCTTCCTTTATTATCCATTCGGCCTGATCCATAGTTGCCTTAAACCTTAAATAAAATTCAAATTCAATGCGCAGACACTCGATCTTCAGTGGAAGGTACTAATCTTCAGTATTGGCCCATAATCAGTGCGGAAATTTGAAAATGGTTTTAATAGATAGGTGGATTATTCAGGTGTTGAAAGCCCAATAAAGAGACAATCCGGAATAATTGCTTCTGTCAATAATGATTTTTATCACTAGCCACGGTCTTCTTTGAGTTATTCTCTTCAGCACTTCCTCATCATGCATGATTTTGTATCCACGACTTTCTTCATACATACTTCCCTATTCACACTTTAAATGCTTCAAATCTGCTTTCCTCATTCTTCAGTAGTATTCATATTTCCAACTTCTGTGACGCAATGCCACATACAAATAATTTAAACAGCATTTTTCACAATTCTTTTCTCATTGTCCCACAAAAATGATTGCCCTTTATAGTAAACAATTATTTTGCATTCCACATTCACTATTTAGCCATTCGCTTTCACTTTTTGCAACTTCATATCATGTATTTAATTAATTCCATTCACATATTCGTACGTCTTATTGTTTAGCAAATGAAACTAGCAGTAATTTTAAATTCAACTTGGTGGCAAACTAAACATATTCAATAAATATATTTTGCCCTTGTAATTTTTTGTAATTAGAATAAAAAGACGTTTTGAAACTTTACAGCAACTAAAACTACATGTTTTCAAAAGATTTTATGGGAGAAGAAACAGAGTAGACACTTGATTCTAGATACAATCTCGGCATTCGTTTGGCGGAACTAATAATCTTGAAACCTTGAGTCAGTATACCATGCTGTAGAGAGCTTCCAAACTACGTTACCTCCGCAGCTTTATTCGATATTAAAGATTCTAACCACTATTTACTTCTCAGAAATAGCCTGCTATAATCAATCTACGTTTCTAATATCTCTTGTATGTTTAAAACAAATTAGTAACAGAGACAAGTATATAATTTTAATTCTATAAACAGTTAACAAAAATTTTCTTTCGGGATTAACACATGTAAGGGATTTTTCGTTAACATATTTTAAAGAATAAAATGTGTTTCAGAATACTTTTGTTACAATAACGTGGAGTATTCTAAAACTAATATTTACTCTGATATATTGGTAAACATCCTGTCGCCATTCTCACAACCTCTACTGTAGAAGCAGACGTGTGTCTCATTGTGTGGTTTGACAGGTGAAATCTCCATTTTAAATCATATCTTTTTGCTTGGCAGCTGTCATGACACCCTCGAAGTTTTAGTCAATTGAAGTTCAGCAATACATTATCTTTCTTCGCTGCAGGAGTGTGACATACCATCCCAAGCTTAATGACACGTGACATATTGTTTCTGTAGTGCAAAGCCATCGATATGTATCTTGTGTGAAGTGTGTTACAATGGCAGAATTACAAATTCAAAATGTGATCAATGATACCGTAGAAGTGTGTCGCAGAAAGATATTACACTATTTGCAGTGTAAGTTTGTCTTGTTAAATTGATACCCGACGCCATGAGCCTTAAAATGGTTTTCAAAAATATGTGTCAAAGACTTTAAATGTCTACAATAATTGTTCCAATTCGTAAAATGTTGCAGTATCTGTATGACATAGGTATCAGTTATTGATAAATAATTTTAACAATCTGCTATTAAGAACATTTCGCCGGTTGAATGCCGGAAATGTACCTAAAGAAGTGCCCTGATTTATACCTTTAGGTGTACCAACAGGTACACCAACATTTCAAAGCTTTCAGCAATTTAAAAATATTTCTACTATTTTCTATTAGTCTCGAGAAACATAAATCTGACTTGTGCCAAACTTTGCATGCACACATCTTTCGACATTCTAATCTTGGCAGAAGAAATACTATCTGCCCCATCTGCTTGTCAGTTCAAGGTCTACGGCCGAAATGTGTGCAAATATCGGTACAGCTTTATAATGCATATTTAAAAGGATTGATAGAGAACATGATATAATTATACGTAAATATTTATAAGGAGGAAGTATTTGAATAATAGCTTCATATGATTTTCTAAAAAAACAACTGCCATGATATATAAATACATGACTAATAAAGTAGGTGAAGAAAGTATGAATATTTGTTTGTTTGGACTACGGGAATTTGAAACTTGCCAGAAACACTCTAAATGAATGGTAGGCATAAGGGTTACAAAGTTGTATTATATTTTATGTTAATAATTGGAAAAATCATTTCAAATATTATAATCATGTGATGTTCATCAAGAGAATATGTAGAATATATACGTAAAATAATTTTCTGTTACGACTATTATCATTTAGGAGTTTACTTGTAACCAAGATAGGGTGAAGTAAAAGATAAGATACAAAGGTTGGGTTTCTTTCAGCAGTTTTGTTGTATATCCTTCACTATGTGTGTAGTTTTATTATTAACCTAGGCCCCGATTTTCTCATTGATACTGAGTCGTCCTAAACAGAAGATAGCCCTCCACTTGTTGAAAATCGTTACCCTTCGTAAATCCATTGGGAATATGCACTTTGTGTATCATCTTACTCACGACCTTCATCAGTGAAATGTTTAAGAGGGGGAATTAGGAAGTACTAACTTAATCCCGTGGTCTCCTTCCTCACTAAAAATGGTCGATAACACTGAAAACTGAAACCGTTAGAGGGTAAACACTTGTACAGTACTTTTTCTATGATGTCGAATAATGTTTATGCCAAGTTCGTCATGGGTATTTAAAACGGTATGGAAGTAATTTGAAATGTTGTATTTATAAAATTGGTTGGCACCAACTGTGGCATACAAAGTAACTCCTTCACCTGTCCCAGTACGTCAATACCAAGGTTGGTGCGAATCTATTAAACGTTATGGAAGAAATATAAATATTGAATGGGAACACTGATGAATGTGGCACCTGCGGTACATGAAGTATCTCTCTGATCTGTCCCAATACCTAAATGCCAAGTTTGGTAGTGATCTGTCTAATGGTGAGATAGCTACTTGAAATACTGATTTTTGAAATTGGTTGGAAACACTGACAGCTGTCATGCCCACGGCGCTGGACTTGCATCTCTGATCTCCCCCATTATCTAAATGCCAAGTTTGGTACAAATACGTCCAATGATGTAGTCAATTTGAAATATTGATTTTTAAAACTCGATTGACAACACTAAAAACTGTGACACCTGTGGCTCCCGGAGTGCCTCTCTGATCTGTCCTTGTAACTAAATGCCAAGTTTGGTGCTGATTTGTCCAATGGTATTGAAGCAATTAGATATATTAATTTTTGAATTTTGGGGGTACTTAAATGGCAAGTTTGGTGCTGATCCCCTAATGATATTGAAGCAATTTTAAATAATTATTTTAATTGGTTACCAGCACTAACAACTGTAACGCCTGTGGGACCCATACTACCTCTGTGATCTCTTCCAATACCGAAAGTCCACGTTTGATGCATATGTCCAATAGTTTGGAAGAAATTTAAAATATTGATTTAAAAATAAGTCGTTGGCAGCAGTAGAAAATGCAGTGCCTGCGACGCCCTTAGAATCTCTCAGATCTCTCTCAGTAACTAAATGTCAAATTTTGCGCTGATCCGTAATAGTAAGGAAGAAATTTCAAATACTGAAAGCTGGGGAGACCGGAGTACTTCAATAGCCTACCACAGTACCTAATGCATATGCACGAAAAATTTGGTGCAATTCAATGGGCGCGTATAGATTCGTAAAAGTAAACATATTTGTATATCTTGAAGTTCTAAATGGGTTGACAACACTGAACATTGGGGATTTGGGGTAGGTACACAATGTTCTATTGTGTAGACAAATATGTACATTGATTTTATTTAGGCTACGTAAAACTGTGCAAAAAAATAAAAAAAATAATGTAAAAATTGGATTGCAACACTTAGAACTCAGTGACCCGGAACATCTCTGAATACCCACGAATATTTTGGAATGCTTCATATCATATCTAGGCGAAAATATCAACATTTTAAAAAGTCATATAAATCACTCCTGTAGAAATGGCTGGGCGACTACCGGACAAATAGTTTGTGAAACTATTTCAAATATATAGATATGTGTATATTTTTATAAATAATATTAGGTTTTAATGTAATGAAAACACAAATCACCACATTTCTTATTTTCTTTTGTGTCCACAAACTGATGAATAATTTCCATTCGTTTTTGCATGCATTTTCTCTTCTTCTTTCTTCTGAAATTAATTGTCTAAAATTAATGTTACCAAAAGCAATCTCATGAGGATAATGGCTTGGAAAAAGGATCAAGGAAGTTCTCCTCTAATATATTTGTCGCTTAAATAAAAAAAGAAAAAGAAATTAAAAAAAACTTTGTAAAAAGGAAAATACAATTAAATCCCATTGTATGAATATATTTGATTAAAGACATATTTTAGTCTTCGTTTTTGGAAAAGAAGCAACGTCTCCAATACATATTAGGACATACTAGAAAAATTATACGATGTTTTCAAACCTTTCGATAAAAATGACACTACATGAAACAATAGTACATCGTTGCATAAAGTCGTTCAAATACAGGGTGTTCCCACAACAATGGTACAAACTTCGGGAGGTGATTACATCAAACAAAGAAAAAGGTTTCTTCGAAGAAATTACGAACAGAAATACAATCGCTTAAAGTCACGGCTGCATCGTCACAAATAACGTCATAGACGTCATTCGACACGTGAGACATAAACGGTGTCGGGTTTAGCAAATTACACTTGAAATAAGTACCCGATAGGCCCTCTACATCTATTTAAGGAATATTTTTGCTTGACGGAGTGCCACAACGACATGTTTCGCAACCTAAGAATTTCATGTCAAGGAATTAAATGGTTTAATAGGAAAAGAATAAAAATCTTCTTTAAGCTGGATTCGCCAATCATAAACGTAAGCGAAATAGATGTATTTCGTACTACTTCGAGTATGGTTTGCTAGTCCGACCCCGATAATATCATTACTTGTAGAGATATCACGTCATTAGTAACGATGCTGCCGTGCCTTCAAACTCCCGTAGCTACGAAACTATAAGCAGATTTTGGAATTCCTTCCAATGAACTTTTGTCTTGGTTTGATGTAAATGGTCACTATCCGAAATTTGTGCCATTATTTCAGACCCTGTATATTATACCTTATGTGGTCTTCTTGAGAGAAAATAAGTATATTGACAAAATATTTATAGGATTTCCTCACAATCAATAATACCTAAAATAAAAAGAAAATAGCAGGTTTGCAGGACACATGAATACATTTTTTTTTATTTCTCTGAAACATACTTATTTAATGTCCTCTAGCATATACACGTGTTTCGTACGTTGAGTTTTGGTTTAGTTCGTTAATTAACCCTCATCGGCTGGAAAAGTACAGTTAATTTTAAATCATTTTCAACAAAGACTTGATATTTTTGACAAGATGTTAGTTAATTATTAGTAAGTTATTCAACTGTCAATCTTAACTATGCTATAGATTTCGTTTCATGGGATTCTTCCTAATAACGGAATAAAATTTGTAATTACAAGCTAATTGAATGCATTAACTATTATTGTGTCATCATTTCCATGTTGAAAACACGTTCAATTCAAATATATGTTCTAAATTTAATTTCTTTGATAGGACATTAATATGACATGATTTTAACTATTATATTGAACTGTGCCCTACATTATATTTCCAAGGTAATTGCGTAAGAAATGTACTTAAAAGCGGATAAGATAATATTAACTATATTTCTCATGTTCTTATTTGCATGTTGAAAACATATTTAATTTTAAACTATATTTCAGAAAACACTAAATTCCATTAATAGTGCGTTAATGTGAAATGTTTTCAACTATGCCATGTATTTCCCTTTATATGCTTTTCCTAAGGCGACATATTACACTTATTGAGAATAACAAATTTAATAGTGCGGCGATGGTCAAAGGTGTTAAAGAAGGGAAAATGCACATAACAATAAAAGAAGGAAAGTATTCTTTATTCTTATTCTTCCATGATGGTGAAACGACGCCTCTGATTTGTGGAGACTGCCTTTTACTAAAATAACGTGTTTGTATCATAAATGGAATAGTAAAAGAATGTTGTCTTTCAAGGCGACTCAGTGAATAAATGGTCAGTGTGTCGAGCTACCAACGACGAGTGCTGGAAGCTCCAGCTTCAAATGCCAGAGCAGACGGTTGAATAATTTACTGTTGAAAAATTAATGTATCATGATGGAAACAATGGACCAAATGCAGCTAAATGTGTATCCCAGTAGACGACAACCATGCTCTGCTTTGGACAACTGAGTTCGTGCCTTCATCGTCCGCTTCTTGATTTCAAACTTGTTTCTTTTCAACCATTATTCAACCGTTGAAAAGGCGCATATTTAGGTACATTTACAATGTTAAAATAAAATTTTGGTAGTAACGTTTAATCCACGTATTTTCAACGTATGTGTACTACTGGGGATGGCAATACAAGCCAATACGTTGGACACTTTTCTTCAGAGTTTCCATAGCTGGCGCTTTGAGATGCACTCAACTTACAATCAAATTGAGTACTAGAAAGTGCTTGGTAATCCAGGGTACCTTTGGAGGTAAAGGCGTTCGAGCACGAGACTATCCATGACACTTTACTTCGTTCCCAAGGTCGAGTATATGTGGAGCATTCACTACATCCAAATACCCCATGCATCGTTCATGGCGCGTACGCGTCGCACAGAGAATGTTCTCACTGTTTTATCTTTTGAATGTAGAGAACTCTCATTCAAGTGTTGCAAGCACCGGTATTCCTTTATGCACGGCAGTTGCGTAGCTTGCAATATTCTCCTGAAAAGAAGTTGTAATTGGCAAAGATCATACGACCGTCATCATACCATGGGGTTGTTCAAGTATTACGTAAACATTCAAGGGGATGGGTTCAAGCTTTGCCTCAAATAGTAAGGGGATCAGAGGAATGTTTGCATGGGCCATTACCAAATTAATATACGGATACCTAAATATTGCCTCAAGCCTCCTGAGGCCTAAAAATGGGAACAAAGCAATATTTAACATAATCATTATATTTTTGCTGGTTTCCTGGTTTTAAGCCTGCAGTTAGCTTAAAATTTACTTCATTGTCTTCAGCAAAGCTAGTCTAGAAAACGTTATTTGCCCCATACCTGGACTGTCTTCCCTTATTTTTTCTAATATACTGTTGTTTTTTGCACAATACTTAAGTATCTTTTTAATTAATTTATTTTTTAAAAGATGTTCAGTTCATGGCAAAAATAATCTGAAAAGTTCAAACAAAAATAGTTAAAATCAGATGGTAAATTGATTTAAAACTCATTGTCTTTCAAGAAGTTTTTTCCTCTCCGTGGACAGAGACAAATCTTCTAACAAATTTCACGAGAGTTTGATATTCGTGTTAAAATTCGATAGAATAAAGGATAAGGACTCCATGTTTTTGCTGTCTAAGCAAGCGTTATTTTGTGTCCTTATTTTACTTTCTGAAGATTTAAAAATTCAAAATCATCTTGAAGTCGAGATCAACCAGTTCACTATGTGAACAGTTTTAATAGTAAGATATTTTTTTCAAAAAAATTATATTTAAAATATGAATAATCTTAGGATAAGGAGTCGTTACAGAAATGAGGATTACCTAGCCTTTTTAGTTCAAGCCTCAAAATTAACAGTAAGTAAACCATTTTGTCTAATACGTGGATATCCTCTACAATTATATATCATCCTGCTTTATACATAAAAATAAAAATAAAAACAGACAAACTGCGAAAATATACAGCAAGGTATCAGGATTTAACTATAGGAAGACAAATTTTATTCAACTATATTATGAGCTTAAGCAGACAAATTGGCATAAACATTGTGGTGTAAACGTGGCAGTTGACCACTTCTATGATATCATATTTAAAATATTTGAACACTCAAATCGGAACTATCCGTGCTGGTTTAATGTAGATATAATAAAGAAAATTAAAAGGAAGGCGTATCACCATAAAAAACACAAAGCTAATAGAGGTAAATATCATTATCAAGAATTTTGTAAATTAAGAGCGGAGGTAAAGCATGAAATCAAAGCTGTGCATAGTAATTATATAAACTTCTATGAATCTGCAATTGAAACTAATCCAGCTCAATTTTGGGATTTCATGAAACAGGAAACTCGTCATCTAATTGGTATTATACTAACATATTAATGACCGGATGCTAGAGACCGAAAACGAGATTGTGAATTTATTCACTGAGTATTTTCAAAGTGTCTATAAGAAACAACATTAGGGTAATTACAAGCAAACCGAAACGCTTAAGCTGAGCGATAAATTAGATCAACTTAAGGTCTCACATATTGAATTGCGTGAGATACAACACGCAATAGGAAAATTAAAATCAAAAGGAAGTACAAGCACTGATGACATTCCGCAATATATTGCAAAGGGCTGTGAAGAACTATTGACACAATGTTATATCAATTTTAACCTAATATCACTTGCAATGAATTTCCGGATAAATGGAAAACAACAAAAATTTGTCCCATATCTAAAGGCAATAGTAAATCTGAAATATAAAAATTATAGGCCAATTGCCATGTTATGCACATTTGCCTAAGTATTTGAATCAATATTGTACCAAAAAATCAGTATTTATGTGAGACCACCAATATCAGAATTTCAACATGGTTTCCCGAGTGGCAGGTGAACTGTAACCAACCTTTGCATCATTACTGACTACATAACTTCAACCTTAGGCCAGGCCCAGCAAGTGGACGTAATATACACCGACTTTGCTAAGGCATTTGATACAGTAAATCACAGTATTCTCATGGAATAACATAGGCAATTTCATTTTTCCCCGGGTCTGGTTGTTATTTGAGTCTTATTTAAATGATCGTAAACAATATGTTGTTTACAAACGTGGAATATCCCAAAAATATCGTGTATCTTCGGGAGTGCCTCAAGGGTCGAACCTAGGACTCTTGTTATTTTTATTGTTCATCAATGATCTCCCTGCATGTATTAAAATACTTAACAAACTTGTATTCGCTGACGACCTACAATTTTACTCTACTATCAACTCAATGAACAATTGTGAAAATCTACAACTTCACATAAACGAAATAGTCAAATGGTGTAACAATGGTGACTAAGTTCAAATTATGTCAACAAATGTAATTTAATGTAATTTACAAGACGTCACACAGCCGTGGATTTCAAATATAATATTAATAACACGCCTCTACCATACCCCAAAACTATAAAGAATCTAGGTATAACATTTGATTCCAAATTGCTTTCTGACGTTTATGTAGACGAAGTTGTTAATGAAGCGTATAGAAATCTGGGATTAATAATAGGAATTGGAACGAATTTCAGGAAGGCAGAAACACTCGTGCGTCTTTTTCAAACATATATAAGATCAAAAATTGAATACGCTACCATTATTTGGAATCCAAGTACTGCACATAGCTCAGACAAGCTGGAAAAAATCCAAGCAATATTTCTAAGATTCTTGGTATACAAAGAAACAGGCATATACCCGAGAACTGATAGAAAAAAAATAACGTGACGAGTCTTAGAAACAGACGTACTTCATGAAATCATTTTTCTTTACAAAGTGTTTACATAAAATAGATTGCATCAATCTGCTCTCAAACTTTCAGATGCATGTCTCATCAACCAAAACTAGTACAAACAAATTCAGGATTCATTCATTATCAAAAATCGCGAACAAATATTATGCAAAAGTCATTAACTTGGAGATTGAGCGCAATCTATAATAATATAAGTAAAAGAGCTAAGGAAATTGATTTTCATATCAAGGATATTAAACAAATTCATACCATTGTTAAAAAAATCTGTTGATTGCACTCCTAATGGTGACAATAATCTAAAATATGGAACATTGTAACTAGGTTCTTCCGTTGTGTTCTAACTAAAATAAATAAATAAACAAAGTGATATATGCCCGTTTAGTCTTTCTCTGTTTCGCCTTATGCCCTCAATGCATATTCTAACAAATAATTGATGATTTTGTTATCTTAAGGCGAAATAGGGATTCCCGTTTCGCTTCGTATTATTTTGCTTCACCTACTGTATGCTAGGTCTTCCTTTTGAACATATGAAATTCACTAGCATATTTAAAAAATAAATATTGCGTAAAGACATTAAACACATTGAAAGTAAATGAATAAACCAACGCTATTCTGATGTTCGAAGCCCGATGACATATTAAAGGATAACCCAATTCCAGTGATAATTCATAATTATGTTACTTTCTGTATATAAAAAAATCTACAAAATATGTATATATATATAATGATATATATATTTACTTCAATATATATAATGAAGTAAATCTATTTATTCATTGAGAAAGATGATGCAACGTTTTCTACATTCGAATACTCTAAAACATCCATTTTAAAGATGATACAAACCAGAACCAATCAAATATCTCGGTTCAAAGCACGTTACTATGTAAATAATAACCAACTACTACAACTACAATAGTATACAGGCCCGCAGGGCCATATGTCATGGGCCCCCCTAGAGGGGGTCACCATGACGGGACTTCTGGCTATTTTAAGCCACTTTCGTCCTTTTGAATTTCATACGAATGTGTTAGAATTTAAAGAATGTTTAGTTACGATTCACAATAGCAGTTATACACAAGACTCGCAAAATCTTGGTAACGGATTAACCAATAAAACGACATCGCTTATAATACGAAAGTAAACTGACCAATCAAATGTTAAAGCACTTCACGATAAGCGAACTAACATGAAGCAAAACTTTTTCACTGCATTTTATTTGTTTATAGATACCAACATTAAAATGAAACACAAACACTTAAAAAATCGACTCATAGTTGCAAACCACAAAATAAAAAGATGTTTTAAGTAAAACAACGATAATTTCATTTGCCTTCTTGGCACTATTGTTCTTAAGAAGGAAAAATATTGATATTGGTCAATTGTATGATATGTGAACAAAACGTAAAAGGAATCGATTTATTATTTTTAAGTGATAGGAAGCCTAGTGCTGTAGTTGAATAAAATTAAATATGCCTTTTGCATTAATGTATGGCATTTAAGCAATTTCACCTTCTCGTAGTCTGTTCTTTAGACGCTGAATTTGCTCGTGTGCTTCCACTTTATCTGCTTCTCCGTGCCTTGATTTGCTGAATGAAGTAGCAACCGTTGTGTCTCCTTTTCTTCCGCCTCGTTTTTAATCAGCTCAATGACTGAATATATATCCAGATGATCTCTTGATGCCTATCTTCGCATTTTGAGTGTCACTCTTGTGCGTTGTTCGTTCTTCCTCGTTCCAATAATGATTGTAAAAGTTCATGCGAAAGGAAAGTATGCCATTACAGCATGAATCAATTCTTTAAGAGACATGAATATTTTAATCACTTAAAAAAGTCCAGAGTGGGTATTAGGAAGAACACTAAAGTCTCTCTCTCTCTCTCTCTCTCTCTCTCTCTCTCTCTCTCTCTCACCCACACCCACTCACGAATCATATATAAAGGATTTATCTGGACATAGTAACTACTGAAATTCATTATTTGCTTTGAAATTTGACACTTAATGTATAGTACCTGAAAGTCTATCACTAATCATGAAATTTTGCCTTATTCGGAACATTAATTGCATCTGTTGTAAACTTAAAAGTCTACATCTAATACAGAAATTGGCACCGAAAGTAATGCTGCTGTTTGCCTAATCAATTTTCTCACATTGGAGTTCTCTTTATACAACTGAGACCAGAAAGAATGTGACAAATTAAGATACGAGGAACAGAAGTCCTTATAAATACATGTGACAAACAAAACTAGTATGAGTAATAATATTTTGTTGGTGCGAAAGAAATGACTGCTTTGATGCCTGGTGGGAAACATCCTAGGTAACACAGGGATCGACTGAAGTCATGCGTCTAATGCCACTAACTTTCTATATGTATAGCAAACAGGCTGGGGTTCCCTGACAGTCAGAAGGCATGGTGTTGTAGAGCAGGCTACTGTGAAAGTGCACCTTGGAGAACTCACGATTGCGAGTGATTTTTCTTTATGAACCCATACAGGGCCCTTCTGCATACCTAGCCGCAGAAACATTAACCGTTTTTAGGATAGGAATGGCTAGTGAACTCAACATTCACCGTTGGTTTGTCGAATTTCGTTTCGGTAACACAACATTGCAAAATGAGCCCCGTGGGGACCTACCGTAATTCATTTTCATTTCTTCCATGCATTTATCAATTACCCTGTATAGCACAGCAACAAGCACAACGTTGAGAACTCCTCCTGGAGGTAAGTGATAACATTTCTCCAGATATTTTCGCATTGTTACTTAATGACTGGACCTCTGTTTTCTGCTTTTTGCTCTGCTCTGCTTTTTGGAACAACGCCAACACATCTGCACATCACTAATTCCCTTGGAAATAGGTTGCATCAAATTTATTTGTTAACAAATTTTCAATCACAACGCATATGTTACATCTTATTACAGCAATCCATTTTTGAGAAATTTCAAGTCTTCTTTAATATACAGTGTGGTTCCCTTACAATTAACAAAATAGATCCTGTATGGCGAATTTCAAGGTGGTGGTCATGTAACGGAAATATAAAATGTAAGCTCTTCTCCATTATTTTATATGGTAATCATACATTTAATTTTTCTTCCAATTTCCTGAAACAAAAGCGTGTCCTGAGATCACTCTGTAGCTCTGAGCTCACAACATTATGCCACATAACCCACTTACTAAGCTTTGTGTTTCGAGTACTAAAACTAGAACTTAAGGATCAGTACTACAGTCGACTGCTAATCTTCTAGTCAGCGCTAAGTTGAGGCCAACTCTCAGAATGTGTACTCTCATTGGAGAAAAACAGACTTCGCCTCAACTTAGCGCTGAGTTTAGTGGTCGATTGTAGAACTGATCCTAAGACATTTCTTTGTGTGCTATCCCGTACCAATGTATTAAATTTGATGTGTCTTGCTTTACTGGAAGTATCCTATAATTCTGACGATTGGTCAGTCTGCGAGTGAACGAATGTGTCAGTCAACATATCTTTAGATTTCAAATTTCGAAGTAAAATATCTCGCCTCAACTTCAAAATTTGAATGTTTTAGTAAGATACTTAATAATTTGTCTATGAAAATGATAACCTATTTCTTTCTTTTATAGTGAGTTGCTGGGTATAACATAATTTCAGTTGTTTTTTGTCAGTAATGCGGTGTCGATTCCAAGTTCCGAAAAACTTGGCAGCATTTGATATTCAGTGACGGAGTCTGGAAATGGTAAAGAATTTAAATATCTCTGTTCCAACTATGCTGATGTTTAAAACATCGAGACTTTCGTAAAACATATCTTAGTTCTCTCACAAGGTTGATCTACAGTTTAATAACAACAAAAGTAGCGATATATTACAGTTTGGAGATACGCATATTCTATATAGTAAAGTACGGGATCTCTCCAAAGACATTCTGACTTTATCTGAAAATGTACGAGGTATGTATATCTTCGAAACCGTAACGAATTGTTCATGTTTATGTTTATCAAAGTGTAGATGATCCTTCTCAGAAGTCTGGATTCTTCTTATTGAAGATAGCTGTAGGGCCATCCAGATCTCTCGTATGCTATTTTAAACATTTGGTAATATGATAGTTGTTTTAGCATTTAATTAGATTATTCTTCGTGAAATAAATATTATCATTATCATTTTCAGTAAAATACCTTCTGAGAGAAGTGGCGACACTGCACTCAGATTCGGCGCAGACCTATTTGCTGTCTCTATACAGTGCACCCTCAGTGCAAAACACAAATCATATTACTACTCAAAACCCTGTACTTACTCGTGCTTTGAACAAAATTCCAGAACAAATCAGGAAATCAAGTTCTTCGTCGTCACTCAGATGTAAACTTAAAGAGATTTTATCCTTGCACACAAGGCACAATCCTGTCTGACATACTAAATACAGTCCAGGACGACAAATTGATATTTTCTATTTGCACTCTTTTATGGTTTTCTTTCTTGTTAGTATGCACATGTATGCAGTACGTCTTCTTCTCTTTTGTATTATTTCTGCTTTATGAGTATATTATCATGTTTTTCTTAATTTCTTTCGAAATTAAATGGATTATTAGTATACAATTATTCATTTTATATGAATGTTAAGTAGAATTATCAGATGGTTGAGTACAGGAAAACGTCATGCCCTAACTTCGCTAATTAAACTAAGAATAGGTATAATGAAATAAGAGGAAATGAAACAGTCACAGGCTCAGGACAAATCATGCCAGAGACACATAGTGTACATTAAAATGGGGAATGACCTGTCATATTCTGTTCTACCTGTCAAGAGTTAGGTAAAGGTAGTTTATCTGCGCATGCGCTTATTTTAATTCAATACAGCGCCAAGCGTCAATTAGCCATTATATTTAAAGTTCAGAGGAAACTTTTATGAGTAGCGACTGGTGAGATTTCACTCAGTTACACGTGTGGGACGTACATTAAGTGATGTGTAATGAAGTACCGACGTGTTTTTTCACCATAGTGCGGCATTTCCTAAACTACACATTTGTCAGCGATTGACCGTACGAGAAGGATGGTTAGGTTGACCATGTCACTCAACAGATCTTAACCCTAGGAAGCTTAAATCCGTAGTTACTATGTACTGCAACAGGTGTACCCTGTGAAGATGAGAAATACTGAACATTCTTAAGGAACGTATCACGGAA
>JAGDQP010040348.1:0-17332 GCA_022664845.1 Lepisma saccharinum | reverse complement strand
TCAACCTGTAAACGTTACTCTCAGAATATTGTTTATAACATTTGCTTCTTTCAGTCTTGTCATATCTTCAATCTTTCAAGGTCATTTAGCTCGTGTTCTTACAGTTCCAATATTCTATCCTGAAATGGAAACATTAGATGATGTTGCGAACAGTGGCTTTCAAGTAAGGAGTTATCCGGAACATGAAACTGTAATAAAGGAATCTGAAAACCCTTCTTTAAGAAGGATGATGGAGAGATTTAAAACAGATGAAAATGTAGAAGAAATTTTGGTTAGGATTGCGCAACACAAAGATATCGTTCTATTTGAACCATTAATTTATATTAATATTTATATCCTTGTGAGAAATTTATACGATAATGATCAGAGTTTAGTTCACATACTAGATCAACCTGTTCTAATACAGTACATATCGTTTTACCTGACCAAAGATTCACCTTTCTTTCTGAGTGTAAATGGTATAATTCAAAGAGCTTTGGAAGCTGGTCTTCGACACAAATGGCTGGATGATATAATGTATGAATTAACACTCACTAAAATGGATAAAGGAAACGTTTCCTCAACAACATCCACTAATCGTAAAAATCTAGTTGTCCTGAATCTACGTCATCTGCGCTTTATCTTCATTACAAATGCTTTCGGAGTTCTTCTAAGTCTTGTCTCGTTCTTCATAGAATGCTTGACTTACCTAAGTATTGTATAACACAAACAAATTCTTTATCTTAGTTAGGTGAACGCCACATACTACCAAGGAAAAGAACCAGTCCCAAAATTGAATTCTAGCAAATGTTCATTTCACTGCAGAAAAATAAATAGAAAATGAAAGGAGTTCATTTTATGTTACTCAATTTCATGGTGAAGTGATTGATGTAAGTGACACAGTTATCTACATCTTTCTCCACCTCAAAATGAACGACTACTGAAATCATTTGTTTCGTCTAGTGATGAGCTCAAGAGTCTTGGTCTTGCACCCAAGACCAAGGGATGCAAGACCAAGACCATACCTGCAAGACTCGCGCAAGACCAAGACCAACCTGCAAGAGTCTTGCACACGCACTATTTGAATATTTTTAAAACATGGAAAGAAAGGTAAAATCATTATAACCTTCACTTGAATTTCTTTGGCTTCTCTAAAAATACTGCTGGAACGAAGGTGTTCCCAGTTGTGCAAACCGTGTGAGTGGATATGAGAATCATGCTGCTGTTACTGTAGCATACAAAACTAAACTTACCCTGTACACTACTGTACACTAAACTTACAATAGAAGGAAAAAGTCTCTGTTAAGGGCCATGTAAAGCCAAGATCTCCGACAAGAGATGGCAGCACTATCTGTATATGTCTAATGTATTTTAATCGTTGCACGAAATTTCAATGTTGCTCCTACAAATTCAATCCTAGAGAGTTCGAAACTTTCAGGGAAGAAATTTCATAAGTAATTCAAGAGTTCTACCTGTGCCGATTTTTCATTTTCTTTCTTGTTCATTGTTGAAATCGTTTCATTGTTGTTATGCCTATAACAATGAAGCCCTGTACACTTGGTAATGGTTTGTCACTTGTAGATAAAGTCGGGATGAATATTACTAGATGTGGGCTATGGTTTTGGATGCAACGCAAAAGCTACTTTAGAATAAGCTAGAGGTAACAGGCGTGTGGGCTTGTATTTAGCACAGAAATGCTTCAAATTCAGCAGGTTTACTTTGATACATTTGTTCAACAGAAAAGTATTGGTCCACAAACTCGATAAGTAATTTTACCGAGCGGCCGTAGGTGACTTGGTAGAGCGCTGGCGCCGCATTCGGAAGGCCCGTGGATGGAATCCCGTGACCGGCCATCCTGGCTGAGGTTTTCTAGAGTTTTCCTCAGTCCCACCAAGCGAATGCTGGGATGGTACCTTAACTCAAAGCAATTCCAAGCCTTTGACTATAGATGCCTGTTAGGCTTAAATAAATTCAAATTAGTAACTAATTATACTTTCTATCACTCTCCTGCCAGAGCTCGCTTGAACCATGACTAGTCTCATTACCGTCAATTGTCTGGGTTTGTGGACATGAATTCTTCTTAGACGAAAACAACAACACTAACAAGGGAACCTTTTTGCTGTTCAGCGAGTTTTGACTTCGGACATGTTTCTTTACCTTATTTGAAGCATATAGATAGCGAAAATAACACGCATAGACTCGCACTCTGTCATATATTTGTGTCCCGAATAAGTCGAATCGTGTAATGTGAGCGACTTTTAAGCAGTAAAATCAACCTTGAAGGTGAAACTTTATATTAACGAAATGAGCTATCAGATGCATTTCCGTAGGTACTTTTACTTGTAGAACACAAATTTCACCATGAAAATGTCCGCAAATTGAATGTTTTTATACAAACTCCAGTTTATGATCGAAAATGAACAAAATTCCATAGATGGTAATGCCGTAAAGGAACAACAATTCAACTGTGGAAAGGGGGAATTAGCCAGGGGATTATTAATACATAAAAAAATAATGGTTTCTATTTCCTTCTGGGGGACCTAGGGCGCTTGCAATCGCTAAACCACTGATCGACTACACGATTTTTAAGAAAGAAGCGCTGGACAAGCATAGCAAAAAAGCGAGTGCACCTCATGGAGATGATTAGCAAAATCGTTTTGATGCCCAGCGGTTTCGCAATTTGGCTACCTCGGCAAGGCCTGGGGGCTCCGTTAGTTCTTTCAAAAAATTAAGATTACAATTTTAAAGTTTGTAATAAATATGTTGTAATTATATGTAAAATTAGAATTCGTTTGTTGAACTTTAAAAAGCTAAATAATAATAATGGACTTGCTTTGTTTACATTTATCTTTAAATAAAAGACGAAAACGTGAAATGATGGAGAACAAATTCATTGAATCACTTTTGAATGAAAAATCAAAGAAAGTGAAATCTTTTTAGATTGAAAAACAATTCATTATGCTTTATTTCATTCTTATAACTTGTTAATCCACTATAATTAGTATTATTGTTTAACTGTTTCATTTTAAAGTTCAATTTCGAATATTTATAAAAATAATCAAATCAGTTGCGTTTTCTCGTGCTTACCACAGTTATTTAAAATATTTAACTTTCAAAAAGTTAATAGTAAGCGTGTATGTTAAATAAGATGTTTGAAACAAATATAAGATGTGACATGACAGAAGGGAATTTATTTTGGTAAATATTTCGAAAAATGTTTAATGTTCTAATTATTAATTATAATTTTAGTTTGTAATTTAGGTATGATAATGTTTCTATGGTAAGGGGCATTGAAAATGTACGTAAACGAAGAGAGCGCAGGAGAAGCGAGAGTGTTGCAATTTTGTTCCGGAGTTACACACCAAAGAGGAGAGGAGATGAAAAAAATGTAAGTACGAAAAAAAATCGAATTGAAAATAAACATGTCTTCGGCATTATTTAAAATGTCCGCATTAAATAACCGTGTAGTCGATCAGTGGTTTAGAAAAGGTATTAGAAACCATTGCCTTTATGCATTTATAATCCCTGGCTAATTCCTCCTTTGGCAAAGTTATATTGTTGTTCCTTTACGGCATTACTTTCTACGGAATTTTGTTCATTTTCGATCATAAACTGGAGTTTGTATAAAAAAACATTCAATATGCGGAAATTGTCATGGTGAAATTTGTCTTCTACACGTAAAAATACATACGGAAATGCATCTGATAACTGATTTCGTTAATATAAAGTTTCACCTTCAAGGTTGATTTTACTGCTTAAAAGTCGCTCACATTACACGGGATACAAATATATGACAGAGTGCGAGTCTATACGTGTTATTTTCGCTATCTATATGCTTCAAATAAGGTAAAAAAACATGTCCGAAGTCAAAACTCGCTGAACAGCAAAAAGAGTTCCCTTGTAAGTTTTAGTTAAACACAATATCCGTGTATGTTTGTTCTTCCTTTGGAACTTACCTGGAGCACGAAGAATGGTAAATAATTGGAACCGTGACTAGAAGACGACAGAGAGCAAAATTCTATGGATTGTTACAAGGAAAGAACTTTAATGTATAAATTATTTTAGACATCATTTTCGATAACCCATGATTGCATTCTGTCAAAACTTACGAAACATAGTTGTGTGCTAAAAACAGCAAGTAAACAAAAAGTAAAATAATAAAATGTTACTGAAGTTGTTGAAATTAAAGCGAAATTGAACTTCGGTAGTTCTATTCTGTACACTTACATGAAGATAAACATTAAAATTTACGTATGAAACGTATAAATTTCTTAAAAGCAAGACCAAGACCAAGACTGGGCGAGCAAGACCAAGACCAAGACCAGGGATACCAATGCAAGACCAAGACCAAGACCGCTACGGTCTTGGTCTTGGTTTTGCTGTTGCTCATCACTAGTTTCGTCAATGTCTATCACATGCTGAAAATGTGTGGATCTTAATATAACCGATATTAGTATCAGAAAGATACAACATGAATTTTATCCTTTGTGTAAAAAACAAGTTCCCTGTCGACAATTTTGTTGATGTAATTAAGTAAAACATTTGTAGTAAGCAAACAGAAAATGGTGGATCTTAGGATAGCCACACAAACTAAGCATGTAAGTTTCCATGCATAAATAATAAATCAGAATACTTGGAATCTTTGCTTTTCAAATGTTAAACAAAACAGCACTTTCGTGTTAATAATTGGAAATCATTATTAAAAATGATATGGTAATTATGTTTGTACTGACTATTACTCATACAATGTAGCGGGATTTAGGTTAAGTCTTGTATATAGAATGTTAGCTCAGAAAACTAGTGGTGTTGCAATTAGTTCTAATAAATACGAGTAATTATCAGAATATTGATTATGCAATAAGAATTTTGAATTACACACGAGCTCATATTTTTGATAATGATCAGCAGAAAAGCATGGTTGGTAACTTTAAAAAAATTTGTGGATGGGGATAGACGTGTATTGTACAGATTTTGAAACCATAATAATTTTTATTTATTGACAACATCACAGATACAAATACTAATGACAATTTTACACTGGGTTGTCAAACACTAAAAGTAAACAATCAATACAAAAGAAAAGAAAAATGGACAAATACAACAACAGAAAGAATAACATCGAAACGAAAATTAATATAGTAAAATCAGGCTACTTTGAAAATCGATACACTGCAATTTGTGTAATAGAACATATTTTGCAAACTTTAACCTAAGTAACCAAGAAAATGTTCTCTTGTAACTGTTACCGTGTGCAATATAATATCAAAGCAGTTAAATAACATGAACATGTTGAAAATAATGTCTAAAATGTTATCATGGAAAATAATTTTTGAAAAGAGAGTATAATGAACAAAGATGAAAAGAATTTACATGTGAATAGGATGCATAGTGAAGAAGACACTATAGCTGATCATGTATCAATAATTAGTGAACATGAGGAGGAAGAAATTGAATGAACTTAATCTTCTCTGACTTCTGGAAAATGGGTCTTAGTCATGTGGTGGAAAAAACATCAAGAAAACAGTTTTAAGTCTTTGTGATAATAATATAGAAGTGAAATTTGTCCGACATATAAGTGACAATGAAGTCATGTGGCCTATCAATGATGATATTTATATTATTAGTGTCAAGGACGTTTACGGTTGTACCAGTGTTAACTGTTAAATGGACGAGGAGATACCTTGTCCTTTGGTATTTCATTTTATGGGCATAATATTTAATAAATAAACAATATTGTTTCTTTGTTACGCTTTGTATCATTTGTGCACCATCTGTGCACATTTATATTTTAGTTTGTAAGTTCACATACCATAGATCATGCTTTCATTTGGGGTTTGTAACGCAGCTGATAAAACAAACATAGTTTCAGTTCTATGGGCACCATCATATTCTGGTTTAATTCAATACGCATTATGATTGATAAAATGTTGTCATTCACTATATCATTTATAATTACGTCATAGAATCTGTAAAACCATGCAAATAATGCTGAAGTTTGTACCATGTTGTGAAACGTTGAGGTGTTATTCCCTACAATATATCATTAGCATGCTTTCAAATAATTGTAAAGTCTACTAAAAATTACAAATAATGGTAAAATTATTTGTGTTTGTCTGAAATACACTTTTCATCACTGTTACGTCTAATGTAAAAAATTGAGTAGAATAATACAGTTTAGAGTAGCTAAAACCCTTTTTTACTTTGTAAATTCTATACGTACATCAAACCGTATATTCCGTACATCAAAATGTTCACGGAAGACCCAGGAATTGCAAATTATGTTAATGTTTAGTCCAAAGTCCATAAATTTGAATTGTAAACAAAAACTACGATGGTGTTCAATGAAGCCACACTGCAAGAGACTACTTTGAACAGCGACTTTTCCTTTCTTTTTCCATACAAAAAGTATTTGTTTGTTTTTTCACCTTTTATGGTGGACATATAACACTTACATATACAAACACTTTCCCCTTTTAAACCATGTGCTACATTATTTGTTAGTCTAGTATCTGAATTTTTCTTCAGAAGTTGGTTACAATGTATCAACTTTACGCAACTTCAGCTTAATCAAATATTTATACCAAGTTTTTCATACAACGATTATATGAAAGAGCAAAATCAATATAGTTTGAAACCTGGTTATATCAAGAAACCAACCTGTAATTTATTATTACCACTATAAGACATTTTTAAGATGTCACCACAAGTAAAAATGAAGGTATTTTTTTATCTCCGGCGACCTGGATGGCCATGCAACAGTCTTCCAAACCGATATACATCTGGCCGGGAAGGTATTTTTCAGATACTTATGAAGTAGTATATAAAAGTGGTCAGCAGCTCCATCATGCATCAGTCATATGTCTCGTAGAACCTCCAGTTGTACAGCTTCCGAGCGACAGGGTTACTGTGTCTTGCAACAACAGCAGATAGACTTACCAATGAGTCTTTTCCAAAGAACGAAGACACAAGAATCCCAGCCCTAACATTGATTCGGAGCTGTAGTTTTGACGCGTTTCAATCATTCAATGGGGATTTTCTTCAGCCCATAGATGCGTGTTGTGGTAGCTGATCATGTCATGTCTACAGGACGTGGCTTCATCTGTGAAGAGAACCAGAGGCAGAAATCTTATAATGGTAGTGGATTCTTGAAGCAGCAACCAACTCTCCCCCGTGGGTCAAAATCAGCTTGCTGTGATCCGTACACGTTGCAGGTGACAGGGATGAAAGCGATGGATTTACGTGTAGAAACGTCAATACGATCTTGTGAATCATAGCATACTGACAGGCTACTTGTCCGCAGCTCACACTGGGATTATTTACGTCATGTATAACACATTCTTCGAGTCGTATGAATATCACGTGTCAATCCTACGTCCGAATACACAGGGATGATACAACGCAGCAAATGGTTGATGATTCGGTTGTCGTCTGTGCGAGTACGAAGCCTGGTATACCTATGCGGCCTCCCAGCTATTGCCATTCACTTTGCCATACGTAAATATCTCGAGTTGTCTTGATATGAATAATGTCCCATTCTCATAGAACTATCCAACATACTGGCGCCACAGTAGATACAACACTAACCACTATTATTTTTTTTAACTATTTTGTATCAGCGGAAACTAAAGCACATCCGGAGAGATGGGTAGGTATATAAGGAGTTGTGATGCTTTGTGAATCCCTTATTTTTGGGCGCCGGTCCAAAGAGCACGTCTTCAGGTACTTGGACTAACTAATAAAAGGGTGCTTGTATTCCTTTTGTTTTCTTCCTTATTCTTTATATAACCCTAGACCATATAAAAAGTAGACGCAGCACCTTATGAGACCTGCAGTACGGAAAGGGTTCAAGTAGTTCTCTTTCGCCACGCTAGGTAGGCGTTAGTGTCTTTTTTCTTCTTTTCGTGACAAGACTACTATTCAGGAAGTTTTCGGGGTTAAAGTGACCAAACTCCACTAGAAGAAAAGAAAAGGAGGGAAGAAAATTGTTTCATTAATGTTTGTGGTAAAATGGAATTTTCTTTGTAAATGATTTTTAAGTAACAGCATGGGTGATATTGCAGCTGTATAGGAATCAGCTTAGTGGATATCATCCTTCAGAACCGTGGATGTCATCCACGTTTGGTGTTTCTCGTTTACGAAACCCTGCCTGTTCACACGTTTGTGGTGGGAGTGAGATATGGTTACACATTTTGAACTCATTTAATTATACAATGTATTGTTTAGTATATACAGGTTGTATCTTCAATGGTGGGTCAAACTTCAGGGGTGATGGAGAATGACAAAAGACGTGATTTAAGCGAAGAAGTTGTGATCCGAAATTGCGTCAGAGCTGAGCTATAGCCCGTCGAAAATGGACCAAAGTAGAACAAAAATGAATTGAACGAGAGAACGAAGTGTCGAAGAAAGTTCGGGTCAAAGGAACGATGGCAGTATGTGCCCTGTACTGTCGATTCATGCACACATCGATGCGGAACAGTGGCGGCGCAAGGGGGGCGCATATGACAGCACTGGTTGGGAGCAGAAACATGGGGTCAAACGTACCGGGATGATGGCAAATGACAGAGTAAGCAATGTGACAGACGGATCCGTAGTGCGAATTCAAGAGCCGCGCGTTGCGTGGTATGACGCTGTCGCGACCCTGGGGCACGTACAATGCTCCACACGACAGCGTCCATACACTGTTTCCTGAAAGCCCCATTGCCGAACCCACAAACAACACGTGTCGTCGTGTTACAAGCGGCATTCGACACCTGTCCTTGCGTTGATATCATACGTTATTTACGTTGGTTTCTACACACAAAGAGACGAAACAACACGAGGGTCTGTCGCTGTACGCCCTCTGTATCACATGACTCGGCGGTAATGTACGTCATCGTTGTGCAGGTGACGTGTTGCCTTCCCGAACCTGCAGACATCGTGTTACTATTCCGTGGTTAGTCGCTCAGTATCAGTACCTCTGCGTTGTCTGTGCTGATGGTCTGGAGAGGGCATAGTGCTGGAGTGAAATGACGTTCACGTTGGAAGAACTTGCAGATATGGTGTTTGTGTATGGGCGAGCGAATGGAAACAGTCGTGCGCTGCAAGGTTGTATCGCACCGGGTATCCAGACAGGCGCCATCCAAAGTACACCATGTTTCCGAGGCTGTTTCGGCGTTTACGGGAAACGGGAAACTTGCTCAGAGTCAGTCACGACCGTGGCAGGCGACGAACAACCAGGACTCCCGACCTTGAAGAAGAGGTTCTTGAGCGTGTGACAGAACACCCGTCGAGCAGCACTAGAGCATTAGCACAAGAAGTGGAGGTTGATGACATTACTGTGTGGAGAGTGCGCTGTGAACATCAACTACACCCCTATCATCCACAGAAAGTGCAAGACCTGCATCCTACAGACTTTGCACCCCGTCTAGTGAAACGCTAGTTTGCAAGACCCGCAGTTTCTTGCCGCCATACTCTTCACAGATGATGCCTGTTTCACGCGAGAGGGTGTATTCAATACCCGGAATAGACATCAACAGCGATTTGCGGTAAATATCTGGGCAGGCATCGTCGGTGAGCAGCTGATAGGACCATATCTCTTACCGCCTCGCTTAACAGCACCAGTGTACGCACGGGCGTAAGCCATAGTGCTCTTACCGCCCATACAATTCATTTTATCCTTTATAGCACCAGTGCACGCAGTGTTCCTGCGCTAAACACTCCCTGCATTCGTAGAAGATGTACCTCTTAATGTTCATGCACGTATGTGGTTTCAGGATGACAGGACCCCAGCACACTTAGGCGCAGCTGCGCGTGAGTGCCTTCACGATCCCTTCCCGCATAAGTGGATCGGAAGGGGCTGTCCGATTGCTTGGCCGGCACGCTCCCCTGATCTGAACCCCATTGTTTTTTTCTTGTGAGGTTATGTAAAAGCGCTCGTCTACGACACACCTGTCCAGAACGAAGAAACCCTCCTTGCCCTCATCCTCGCTGCCTGTGAGATGATTCGCACCAACCCAGGCATCTTCTAGCGGATGCGCCAAAATCTATTACGGCGATGCCATGCCTGCATCGCATCCCAGGGACGCCATTTTGAGCAGCTACTGTGAATGTAAGTACATTTGCTTATTGTGTTTTCGTCCTACCAGTATCATGTGCAGTCTTGTCTAGCATTAGTATGTGTCGTCCTACATTACTACACAAACTGTACGATTGTTGTACCTGACCTTCTACCGCACTCCGTTGTCGTGTATGCCGTACGTATTTCGTGCTCCAAGAATAATGCTTCCTAGGAGCGCTCTGACACTTCGGTGATTTACGGGTTTTGCGATCCCACATTCTTCCACATCCCTGTCAACAGCCACACTGTATACCGCTTGTCGCACTGGCACGTCGCCCTGGCACTTTTCCCAACGCTCCGCTAGTAATACAGTACATTGTTGTGTTTCTTCGCATGCGCCGCCACTGCTCCGCATCGATGTGTGCATGAATCGACTCTACAGAGCACATACTGCCATCGTTCCTTTGATCCGACCTTTCTCCGACACTTCGTTCGCTCGTTCTATTCATTTTTGTTCTACTTTGGTCCATTTTCGGCGGGCTATAGCTCAGCACTTACGCATTTTCGGATCACAACATCTTCGCTTAAATCACGTCTTTTGTCATTCTCCATCAGCCCGCGAAGTTTGACCCACCATTAAAGATACACCATGTATAAAATGTCTGTTATTTTTGTGATCGCTGGTACATGAAATTGTATGCGATTATAGGGTCGCAAGTTGTATAATTATATGCACATTAAAGCACGCGCAGTGGCGTAGATAGTTGAGGGGATATATATTCCCCCTTGACGCCATCTATATGAAGTTGGTAAGATAATATTTCCCCAAGAAAAAGAATTAAGTTACGTTTGGAAGCATATCATTGTTAGTTAAAATTAATTATAAGGATGGTAACAGCACTACGACTTACGCCCGTCACGATATAATTGTTAGTTTATTCTAAATAGGTAAAGGATCGTATTGCACATTATGGTTGTGGTTTCACAATTGAAGACCTGAATTGCAAAACATCCCAAGTCCACTGGAGTATTTTTTTTAGACAGGCCCAAACCCAAAAATAGTCTAAGGACTTTTTATGCAATTCTATTCAGCTGAAATTATTTTCTATTAAAATAGGGTTTTGAGTTGGAGTTAGGATGTAATATGATACAAGTGGATAGCCCTTGGGACATAGATGCCGACGAACAGAAACAACGAAAATACAAAAAAAAAAGGACTTTCGATGATTTGCAATCCAGGTTTCCCATTATTTAGATGTAGTAATTCCTTCAGGTCACAAGGAGTATTAACTTTATTTTGTATGGGACATGTTAATAACTTCTAACTTCAGCCTGTTACAATCATGTGAGTGCATTGCTTATTAAAATCGACACGAACCCGGGACCGTGAAGACGCATTCCTAATGCCTCACACCACAGATACCTCTGTCGACTGACTATAAGGAAAGAGTCTAACCATCAAAATTAAATTATTGAAATCTGCGATCAAGTTTTAATTGAAGAAGTTGGTGCAAAAACGAGATATCTCCTGTTTTAAAAACTTATCAGGAGATAGAATAAAAGCAATTAAAAATTCATCGGCACCAATAATAACAGGTGGATTCCTCCATGACAAGCGTTGCACAGGTCTTGGGGTGGGTTAAGGTAGGGCCTCCCCTTTCTTGCGTTAATGCAAGGATCAACTTACTTTAGCACATATTTCCAACGAAAAGTGAAAACGGGCAAAAAAAAGTGGAGAAGTCCCCTTTCTGCACCAAGCTCTTCAATTAAGGAATTTGCTCCCTGACTTTGGATAATATTTTTCTGCATTAGCGGACGAAACTCTTAATATCTCCAGCATGGGAAAGCTTTCCTTTGTTGGTAGCTATGTTAATTATAGATATGTAAGATTATTTATAAAAACAGAAGTTTCTTCATGTGATTCGTTAACAACCTAGCAGATCTTACCCTCACATATGTTGGAAGGAGAGTTGTGAAGAAAGAAGGTCGGTATTTAACGAAAATAATTTATCAAATCTGATAAATGTTGGTGTCAATTATGACTTCTTATTTTTATATGATGTCACACTCAGTCATACTGAGGTGCTCCTGGTATGAAAATTTTTGTGATTTTTTAAATATAATAATTGTAATAAATATTCTTTAGATTAAGTTAGGGGTAAGAACTTTGAAATTTAGTCTCTTGTATATAATTATGTTATTTTCTGTACTGTAATCTGTACTTGTATGTAATTTCTATGTATAATCCATTTAGTTATTTTTCTTTCTTTAGATTTTAGCGGGGAAATAATTTCGTTTGTTCAGAGTGTGCTTCAGTTCTCTTTCTATTCGAAACTAGACTACAAGTTGCTGTCGGCCAATGAAACCGTGGGTCTCAAACTCTCTTTTCTCTTCGCGACAGCGTCGGTCTTTGTCTCTGTGGGGGGAGTTGGTCCTATATAACCAGAGATGTACTGACTTGCCGCCCCAGTTTTTGACACACAGCTTAGCAGTGGCTCCATGATGCAAAAAAGGAAGGGGGTGAGAAAAGACCTCTACGGGGGCAAGTTTAATACTTTTATAAGTAAGAGAGCGGCTACACAATTTCAATTTATTTCGTTTTCCTTTAATTTCTCATGTTAATTTTTTTCTTGTAAATTTAACAGCTTCTCTGACTTTGGAACTAGGCTTGAAGCAGTTCTGAAGTAATGAATGCATTGCAATTACGTTTCCGAAAATCCAGACTCTTTGAAGAGATAAGTGCAGAACCACTTCTGGTAACATTTTCTGTTATAAGGGAATCCGAAAAGTCCAGGCTCTTTACGAGTTAAACGGATTGGCTCCGTATCTGGCAAATATACAATTAAATATCTTTTATCAGTGCAGTTTCGAAGTGGCCCAGCGATGATATTAGCTTTGCTTGATAAATATATGACGGGCAATGTTTATTAGTATAAGAGAGTAATTAATCTACCGGTTGTAATTTAATTTCCCTCAACATTTCGAGCACAACTCTTCGTTTTATTTTTTAATTAGAGAATTCTATACTTATGACGAATGTGAGAGTGTGTGATTGGACAGTGTGATTGAATGTGTACATGAACTTAATTAAGGAAACGCTGCTCAGATTTTTAGTGGCTGATCTCTGAAAATATGCATGATCGAAGAAGAGACGTCACTCGGCGAGTATTTCTCCCCGAATAAATTATTGTTTCGTTGCTTCCTAACATTAGCAAGCTAGATAAGGAAGTGTCGATGTTTAGTCTCTTATTCCCCCCCTTAATCATTATTTTGAGAAGACGGTGTTCATTAGAGTCAAGTTTATTTATTAATTGTTTCGGGAAGCCTTTACGGCTATGCTTTACGCATTTGGTTGCAACTTTTTGAGTGCACTCGTTCTGTATTATGATAGGCCAGGTCACAAGCCTGTGAATCAGCTTGGAGTGATCTGCTTTTCTTAGCCCCAACAAATACGTATCAGACCTTTACTGCTGAGTGGAAGATTGATAACTTGCGAAGACAGTTATTGGCCAATCTTTGTATTCGAAACGATAAATAATAAACTCATTAAAACCGATCTTTAATTATACTGAGCTGTGGAGTGCATTGCTGTCTTTTAGAGTTTCTCCACCAATCCAATAGAAAAGCAATCCAATAGAAAAGTCATATCTAATACATTGATATATATATTTTGGGTCGGGGAATTTATGTCAGAAAATTACTGCGACGATATAGAAACTAAGTATATTAAAGAACATAAAAGCAAACTCTGAATAAACGAATTACATTAGTTTTCTTGTCTATATATCTGTTCCTTGAAGGTTCCAAGAGAGAAATCTCTGATTTATGTCACGATTAAGTATTTGGCATTTTTATCTAGCAGTTAGGTATATTTTTACTTTTGATGTTTTAAAGTATTATTTCCTTTGATATCAAGGGTGGCGCTCGGGCATATACAGTTCACGTTTCTTTTTTGTTTGTTGGCCAAATTTCAATTGTAACATTGTGACATGTATTATACGGACCAGGTGCAACCCTACGACAGATCCAGCAGTCATCACAGTGTTCACTGATTCCAATCCCGTGTGGAAGCCATTGAACGAAGAGCTGTGAAGCCCACTTTACCAAAAAGTGTAAGTCTCGTTCTCAGAAGCTAAACCAGCTCGTTTAGGTCGTTAATAACAACGTAATTAACCCGGCTACTTTCTGTTTGTTTACATATTGGAAAACAGTGTATATTTTTGTTTACCTCTGTTGATGAGAAAAATCAAAGGAAAGTGAAACAGAAAAATTTTTTTACTGACGTACATCAATCATAAACTTACTCTCTGGTCAATAGAATTCTCGAATAGAGATTGTAAAGTTTTTGTAAAAATATGTACAGAAATTATTTTCTAATATACAACGTGGATGATTATCCAGATAATTTCATAGGTGCAAACTCTGTTCTAATATCAATTCAACAAAATTGCAAGTTTATGTTTCGTTTAGTTCTTTATATCTCTCCTGGTCTTTGTGCATTTTATGAAAAGAAAAAGATCCTGATTAATGTGAATGTAGTACCACACTAATCAAATTAAATTTCAGTCAATTCTAAACATAATCAGTTCTGGTTCAGATGAAGGGAAAACTGTAGTTATTTTACGGATCCACATGAAATTAATTATCAGTTTTTTTTAAGGAAAGACAAGATGGCAGAAATTTCCTTTCAAATCAACTATGACAGGATGACCTTATTACGGTGCTTATCTTAAGAAATAAGGGGGAAAAAGCACAAACAAGAATTTGCAAACATAAAATGACAACTCAAAAATTGACATAAATTCAATGAAAGGATGAAGATACCATCACTAGCTATTCTTTTGCATGTTTGGTTCCAAGACATCAAATATTCTTTTCCTTTCTTTAAAAATAATATTAAAAAAAAAGATTTCTCTGTTTATATATATTTGAGTGAGAAGAGCATGAACTCTTTCAAAAGCTTATAGTATTTATTCCGACTCTGGTGACCTCTTTTGGTGTTTGTTGAAGAGTAGCCAAGGTATGAGGTAGACTTTAGCTACACCCCCAGAATTCCATAAAAACTTGATGTAATGTAAACTAACTTAAGAGACGACTTAAAGTAACTTATTTACTTTTAGTTAACAGTAGAACTACTTCTTGTCTGTTAGACGATAGTGATTTAGTCACCGGAAAAAAAACACTTTATTGGCTTTTAAACATTTATTGTGAAGAAACGAGTGGTACGACGTCTTAGACACTATTAGCCGTATTTAGAAACGTTATGGAGTGACTAGCGTTGTACTAACGAGTGACTTAATAGATTGTTAATCACTCGTTAGTACAGCGCTAGTCACTCCATAAAACGTTTCTGAATACGGCTGTAGGTCTTCAGGTACATTTATTGTGATTAAAGCCTTGGGATTAACATTGTGCATGATTAAAGTTTTCTATGAACACCCGCGTACCCCCCTAATCCATCGAAACCAACTTTATATTATTCCTTATCGTATACGTAAGATTTAGAGATATCTTCCTTTAAAAAAATGAAACTGCTTATAACAAAAATTGGGGCCATTTCCAATCGAAAATGGGTCAAAACTCTTTTTTAGAAAAAAGGATGAAATATCAAAACAATGGATTTCCGGCAGAATATGAATATGAATTACTTTATTTTGAAAAAGATTTTAGGGATTCCAAATTTATAGCAAAAGTGAAACTACTTAGAAACAAACATGTGCACTATATTTTGTTTTTATTTTAGCAACTTCATTTCATGATTTTAGTATAAATATGGAATCATCAAAATCCTTTTCTGGAAAAAAAATCATTTTGTATTCAGTCGAAAAACTACTTCCTTTTTCTGTCCCATAATACAAGTATGACAATCTTAAAAAAATCTTCATTTTTCAGGGCTTCTTTTCTGGCCTCCAGGTCCAAAATTTTGAGGGAGGGTTATGATATAATTATAATTTATTTGAGCCAAAATAAGTAACGAAGTGCGTGGTTTCAAGTCAGATTTTTAGTTTTTTTTGTCTCAACGTGAAGTCCGAAAAAAAATATTCTTGACCAATTTTCAATCAAAAATGAACACCATTTTAGTTTTTAAGCAGTTTAATTTTTGTTATCACTAAGGTCCCTTTCTAAAGAAAATAACTCATATTGATATTCAGTCCAAAAAAAAATCATTTCATTTTATAGTTCATGCAAAATACTTTATAAGATTCCATTTTTCTTTTCCTCATGTTGGGGTGTTCAGATTCCCAATTTTTTGGGGTGTTTATAGTATAATTACCATTTCTGTGGACTAAAGCAATCACACAGTGCCGATTTTGAAGTTTAAATGAAGTTTTATATATTTTTTTCTCTAAACTCAAGTACTTTTTGAAAAAAGAAGCAAAATAAAATACGTCTTTCACAAATTTTCACCAAAAATGGCCGCCATTTTGGTAAAAAGTCAATTTTATTCTTTGATGAACTTTGCTCTCAATTTTATTTATACCATAAGGAATATTATATATCACATTTGTCCCGAAAGATCAAGCGGTCCATATGGGGATTCATTGAAATATATTGCAAAAAATACACTTTTTAGCAACTTTTCACCAAAAATGGACGCCATTATAGTCTGTAGCCAGTTTTACTTTGTGGGATAATTGCTATAAATTTTATTTAGACAATAGGGAGTAATATAAAATTAGTCCTGATGGATCAGGTGGCATACGAGGGGGCTCATAGAAAACAGTTGTGAAAAATAACCTTTTAACCAATAGAAAATAATTGTAACAAATAGCCTACTCGACAATTTTCAATCAAAGATGACCGCCATGATGGTCTAAAACCAGTTTTCTTTTGGGGGAATATCGCTATAAATTTTCTTTACACCCTAAAGAATAAGAAAAATTGGTCCCGATGGATCTGGGTGCACTTACCCCCGCCCCTTGTACCTTTACAATTTATGCCGACTGGTAAAACTTATTAGGTACGCACGCTGCTTCATTACTGTTCATTTATAGACTCATTATTAATGGGATGCACAAGAACAAAAATATTACTTAATCTGGACACACTTTATTAACGTTAATCCTTCCAAAAATAATAAAACAGTACAAGCCAAATGTAGACTATGTAAAAAGGAAATGGCAGGCCTGGTTTGTTGCCAGAATGAGAGAACATTTCAAGAAGTGTAATTCACATCCAGGCCAGGACACAGGAGAATTTTCCTTCAGTGTTCCCACGCCTGACGCTCTGAGGTATGCTCAGCCTCCTATAGAATACGTGATCTTTATGGATATCCCATAAGAAGTAGAGGATTCGATAAGTTTCCTACAGTTATAT
>JAGDQP010040347.1:1241-14746 GCA_022664845.1 Lepisma saccharinum | reverse complement strand
CATATATATATATGGGCAACGCCCTAGCCGAGCTGGTCTACCGGTTCCCATAAGATCACCGAAGTCAAGCAGCTCTGGGTCTGGTCAGTGCTTGGACGGGTGACCGTTGCAGTGCTCCAGATGGTGTTGCCTGTGCGACGTCCACCCAGCGTCGTGAGGCCAATTGGGGAGCTACCTGAATAAAGAGGTAGCGATCACAGTTGGGAGCTTCGGCTCTCCTCTCCCAACACGTCTGGTCAGCGTGGGAGCAGTAGACCACCTCCTCCCTCCGGGAGAGGCCTCATCCAGTAGTGGATTGAATATGGCTGTGTATTATTATCATATATATATATATTGTGAGCTCCTGCGTAGCCTAGTCGGTAGCACGCTCGACTTCAGTGCGAGCGGTCCCGGGTTCGATTCCCGGTGGGGGCTCAAAAATTTCGGTGTTGACCCAGCATCGTGAGGACAATTGGGGAGCTGCTGTGAATAAAACAGTGGCGATCACAGTGAGAGCTTCGGCTCTCCTCTCCCAACCCGTCTGGTCAGCGTGGGAGCTGTAGACCAACTCCTCCCTTCGCGGAGAGGCCTCATGCACTAGTGGATTGAATATGGCTGTGATTTATTATTATTATTATATATATATATTTTGTAGGAAACATTTAGCCATTACATCTACACCATCTATTTAGTCGTGAATAAAGCGCGATCAATGTTTAGAAGATAGAAGTGACAAAAAAAAGTCATATATATAGAAAATGGCGTGTAAATATGGCCAACTTTTAAAAACAACAAACTTTTCATTGGTACAGTGAAAGTAACAGTCCCAACCTCCGTAAAGTAAGATAAAATACGTAGAAGTGGGTCGGGACGGGCGTAAGCCATAGTGCTGTTACCGCCCAGACAATTAATATTATCTTTTATCTTACGTAGAAGTGGTTACTCAAAATTGTAAAGAACAAGTAAGAGAGTATTCGAAATACTGTAATTACTATTTTTTTCTTCAGAGTTATCAGAATTTCTATACACCCTGTACAAAGATATGGGATCTTCTGTACAGCCTAATCTTTTAAAATAATAAACTACACACAAATATCTGATATATAATAAAAATGACTTCTTTAGGTTCAACCTAAGATATGATTTGTTAAAAGTAATACAGGATAATCGTTTTGATCTTCAGTAATTGTCAACTACTGTTTGAACTTGGAGGCTTTTTTTTTAAGAATAAAAAACTATGGGTATTTTAAATTACCATAAGAAGCTCATAGATAGCAATTAATTATGAAAATTTGACTTGACAGATGCAGTTTTTTTTTAAAATAATTTTACTACATACAGTGGCAGACAAAAGTATTGGAACAAAGCGACTTTTGTCTGCCGTCGAGAGTTAACTGGAGGAAAAGTAATCTTGCAAGGTTTTGAATTACCCGAGTTGACGTATACTCGTAAGTATATGCTTTTTTTTTTTTTTTTTTGTAAATCCTTATTAATTACATTTGTTTTATTTTCCGGCTAAAATAGTTATTACAATCTTTTCTTTAGTTCACAACGGTTCGTGGTGTCTTTAAATCTGGCAACGTTAATTTAACTCACTTCCCGACGTCACAGCGACGTAAATCGGGTGACAATACAATATTCTATTGTTACTTTCATATATTTATATTATATTTTAAAAGTATATTTTTAATACAGACTTCTTTATCCTAAAATAAATACTAACCAGCAATGACAGGATTTGGCTGGTTGCAGAACAGTTTAGGATTTAGGTCACAAAATATTAGCTTGAGAAAAAGTATCCGAGCAGCGAAATAACTCGAGAAAAAAAAATAAACTTTTTAAAGACATTCTTTTCTTAAACAATTCGTACTAAAAGGTAAAAAATAATAATAATATAATTTTGATTTTGCATGACTAAAAAGAAAAGCATGGGGCGCGCCTATTGAAGAATTTATAATGTGACTGTATATGAAAGAGCGCCCCATGCTTTTCTTTTAAGTCATGCAAAAACAAAATTATTTTTTACTATTTAATACGAATTGCTTAAGAAAAGAATGTCTTTAAAAAGTTTTTCTAATTATTTTTTTTTTTAAATAAACGTGTGTTACAATTTATGTTTTGTTAAATTTAATTTATAAACTTGTAGTAATGTTCAAAGCTTAAATCGCATTGTTCCAGTAGTTATGTCGGCCACTGTATATCTTCAAATCATGTGAAGTCTTCACATACACCCTGAAGATCAGAGCGATTACTTCTCGAAACTTTGGATAGCGTACATTTCCCCTAATCGTTACCCCAAAAGGAATTATACAATTCAATTTTATTTAAGGCCTTTTGGCATCTTTGGCTCAGACTGGGGTGGGTTAGATAAAGGATCGGGAATTTATAGGTCAGGGTCTTTCTTAAGGTACCATCCCGGCATTCGCCTGGTGAAACGGGGGGAAGGGCTCAGTCAGGATGGTCGGCCGTGGGGTTCGAACCCATGTTCCTATCAGAAGTCCGCAACGCGACTGTTTCTGCTTGATTGCTTTTATTTGTAAAGATTCTGGCCATTAATAGGTAAATATACTACGTAATATTAATCGTTTAAAGGCAACCCGCAAAGTTATGATGATTCTTAACATCTTTACTAATTTCGAACATCAAAGGTATGCCGAATTCATGTCTATTAATGTTGCGAACGATGACTATTTTCAAGACTGTCACAATGGTCGAAGTTTCGGAAATACAAAGAAAGAATATAACATCTTTTTTTTTAAAAAAAATTTAAACACTGCGTGTTTATAACGTTTTAAATATTTTAAACGTGTAATTTTGGGATTAAAGAATATGGTTTAAACATAACTTTTCTTAAAAGCAAAAATGGTTTTGTTACACAAAAAACTGGTTTCCCGTTTGATGGGCGGTTGTCCAGCGATAACGAGATTAGACCGGGATTTTATTCCTCACGAGTCGAGCGTTTTTTATGTACTCAATTTTCGGTCTTTTTTTCAGAGGTAAGAAAAAATACTGTTTCTTATATTTTTTCTGACAGATTGATAAATATTTTATCGCGACCGAGTACTTGTGAAAGTTTTAGTATTTTTATTTCATTAAATAAAGATTTTAAACGTATTCGTTATCATTATGGAGACATAGAATCACGAAATATGTGTTCTTTTACCCATTTAGCTCAATAGTTGCGTATTTCACGTTACGTGATTTGTTTATTGTTCATTTCAGTTGTAGTAAATGTATTACGCCACAATTATAGTCACTTGCTCGTGTCTACGTGTTCAGGTCAGTTTTTTTTATTTTCCCATAGTTGCCTTTGTCGTTGTTTTTGTAACTGTTGTTGTGGCTTCTGATGACGCTCTTAAGGAACAAGCAACTTTTCTCAGCAATTGTATTGTCTTCTCGAGAAGACTAGTCAGTGACCATATTAAAGAATAGAGATATCTCGGGGCATTGTTCGTTCATTTTGTTAATGTAGGTAGAGAAAATGATCTTGAAGCTAGACTGAAAGGAGTTTAAGGGTATATACAAAATTCTGAGCGTAGAGACAAGAACACCGAGCAGCCCAGCTCAGTTGGTAGAGCGTTGGCGTGCATTGGGAGGGAGATCCTTTGCTTGAAGCGGTCGAGTATTGACCGAGGTTTTCCGGATTTTTTTTCGTAGTGACACTAGGCAAATACCGGGATGGTATCTTCAATGTAGGTACTGGCCGAATACTTCCCGCATCATTTCCCCTGCCCTGTTAAATCCAAATTGAAAGTAGTAGAAACGTTGCAGATGATGATGGTGTCACTTGTTCCAATTATGATTATAGTCCTAAGCGAGCTTTTGAGTTTCTGATGACCTAGAGTTTTTGTTGAAGTGGAATGCAATTCATTCGTTCAGTGGCCCCGTCACCAGATTAGAACCCGAGACCATGCGCGCGCGATGTAGCTAGTCTATACAACTTCCGGATGAACAGTGGGTACTCCGTAAAGTATGACGACACTTAAAACAATATTACAAGGTGCCCACAAGCAGGGAAGATCAGGAAAAGTCAGGAATTTCGAGATTTGTCAGGAAAATGACTAAATATGAGATCAAAAGTACAAAAATCTACCGCTGCGTCATGAAATTTTCTCTCAGGGAGGGACTCATCTTGTGAGCACGTTAATTGGGAACCACGGGGGTAACTGAGTTAAGTCTGGCATTGCTTCCATTTTCCTGCGTCGTGATGGCTGGTTGGAACTACATACCTTCCTCCGTGACATTTTCTTCCTGTTCTAAGATTCACGTGGATGACATGCAGATTTCACTGCAATTACTGGTTGTAACTTATTTCCATTGCAGCATTGTAGTGTAAGGTGGTTGGAAAATGTTGTTTGTGTTGAAGGGGTTGTGGAAATACTTGGTATCATTAAGGAATCCATGAAAAATTTAAAAACGTTAAAGTCAAAAGCCTTACAAAGTTGTTGCAGAGCAGGTTAGTGATAAATTTATCAAATGTAAGTTCTCTCTTTTAAAGACTGTTTATTCTAAATGTCAAGCTTGTTTGACACATTTTCAACTGCAAGTCCCTTGGCTCCGTATTTATTCTCTAAATTGCATAATCTCATGAGATCACTTATGAGTCGGCGTATACAACCAAGTAAGTTGCAATCAGCTCACACTGTAAGTACACTCATGTCACTACTCACTTGACTTTAATGATGCTGAAAACTTCGTGTAGATAAAGTTGATGTCGACTTCCAGACACAGAAGTTCCTAAAGGAAGTACATGCAACAGAACTTGAATTGTTGCAATTCCGAAAGGAATGCCAGACATTTTTTTAGAACTACGGTTGAGAAGTTAAAAGAAAGAAGCCCCTTAAGATATAAGGTAGTGAGAGGATTGTCTTCCCTGGATCCTTCTGTAATTTTAAACCAATCACAGGTTAGTTGCATAAGGTTCAAATGCCTCCTTCACTGTTTGTTCGAAGTTAACAAAGTATCAGAGGACCTCGCAGAAAACGCAAAAAGAGAGTACTCACTACTGTTTGAAGATGCCCGAACTTGAAACATATCTCCAAGACAAGGAAGGAATTGCCAGGCTCAGTGATTTCTGTGCTTTCCTTCTTTCAAATAACCAAAAATACTCATCACTGTGGAAAGTGGTAAAGTTGAGTTTGATATTTTCCCACAGAAATACTACACTTGAGTGTGATTTCTCAATCAACAAGTCTGCTCTTATTGAAAACCAATGTGAACATACAATAATAGCACTGAGAAGAGTGCATGATGCTGTTATCAATTGCAAAAGAATCCATAGTATCATCATCACACAGAAAATGCTCACTTATGCAAGATCTGCTCAGAGCCGACATGAAGATTATCTGGAAACAGCGGTAATGTTAAGAAACTAGAATAAATTCTGAAAATAAGAAAAAAAAAGTGTTGATGAATGAAATAAAGAAACTGGAAGATTTGCAAAAGAAGTTGAGACAAAAATCTGAAATGGAGCAACACGAACTTTCTCAGGAAATCAAACTTTTGCGGAAGTTGCAAAATTAACATCTGTGGACATTGTTAAAACTTCTGATTTCGTTCTGGTGATATTGTTTGATTATTGTAATAGTCTAATATTCATTGCTTTTATTCATAGAATTTACTCATATAAGTATGTTGTATTTGTTAGCATTTTCTTTAGCTTGCCCTTACGCAACTTTCTGGTGATGAAAAAAATGTAAATTTTGTTATTTTTATCAGTATCTTTGCAAAATATTTTAGTAAAAACTTTGTTCTTGTAATTTTATTGTATTTTGAATTGTAAAGAAGTAATAAAATCATAAAATTTGCTACCCAGGTGAAAATTGGTCAGCTATGGGACTGGTAGAGGCTTCATGTAAAAGAAAACAAAATATTTTGCACAATTATGAAATTGGATAGTGTGAGAGTCAGGATTTTTTTTTTTAAACCTGGTCTGGAAATTTAAGTTCACAAATTCTATGGGCACCCTATATTATTACTGAAAGTGAAGTAACTAGAGCCTTGCGCTACCAGTCCTACCACTGACTTTCTTCTCTCTCTCTTTTTTTTTAAATATGCGTGTGCAGAAACAGATGGAAACATTAAATTAGTTTGCGGTCTGTCTTAAATTCTTTCACAGAACTTTGATTTTACCAAATCTTTCCATTTAGGTATTCCTTAGTTGATTTATTTCATATAAAATATGTATTGATAGTATGTGCAGCTCCTTTTGAAAGCAGGTCGAGAAATTAAGATTCTAAAACCTATTTAGGCAGAAATATGAGTTGTACCTTTTAACGACAGCTAGATTTAAATATTGCTTAGTTTGTTCTTAGTACGTTGAATAACAAGATAATAATAATGATAATAATAATAATTTAAACATTTCGAAGATATTTTAATATAATAGACACCTTACAGTTTCGACTGCAAAAGGCCTGCAGCATTTATTCGTACTGCTTTATTTAACGTAGTAGTAGATGCATATGTGGAAGGACTAGTCACGATTGAAGCATTCAGAGTATTTGAGATCTGCATAAATTACTCCTACTCGTTCTTACATAACTAACTATAGGGAACACTTAACAATAGCTTTTATGTTCGAACTGTTCATAAGCAGTTTGTATCCGACCTCGGTTTGAGGTTGGTGAATGTAAGTAATGTATTGTGCTCTCGTTTTGGGCGGTGCAAGGTGTGGTCACCAAGCCCTTTGGAGGTAGCTGAACCGGAACCTCCCTGCAGTTTTCACTTACAAATCCATTCCGGAAAGTTCAGTACGAAAGAAAACGAAATGAAGTGTTAATAGAACGTATAAAGAGTTTCCCGAGCAAGTAGTGATTTATAGCCAGAGGGAAGAAGTGTATGTGCTGAGGAGATTGTTGATTATGTATTGGAATCCACCGGCTCATTATTATTATGTTGCTTAATTTTGTGGGGATTGCAGAGATGGTACTTCTTCTTATAAATATTTCCGGACAGTGTAAAGCTTCCTTCAAATGCGTGTCTGTTCCATGTTCAAACCCGTAATTGCAGTGTACCTACCACCATTGCTTTTTAGATTTAAAATAGCAGTATGTTCTCAACTTGGCGCCATACAAAATGTATTCCTTATTTTGAAAAGGATAGTTTCTAAGATTCGTAAATGCATCGATTAAGAAAGATTATTGAAATAACGTGTCAGAATAGTTGTTTTCTAGTTCAAGCATTAACATTGAATCACTGGGCTGGTTCTGCTAATGCTATTTGAAGATAGAAACGGATTGCAATGGATAGTTGTCTATATTGAAATATGGCAACATATGTAGTTATTGGCAAAACAGATGTACGTTGTATCCAGTAATGTTCAGAATAGTTATAAAGACTTAGCTCCAGCCGCTCTCACAGACAGAAGTTTTTGCAGTTTTATGGTATTCGTTGACGTTGAAGAAATTGGCGGCTACTAACATTTCTGTCTTATATTTATTTTTGTAAGAATAGGTTTAATATAGCAATAGCGTCATTTTACACTAAAACTCAAATAAAGCAAGTAAAAATTAATTAGGTAAACAACATGGAGATTGCAAGTGTCAAGATTCCATAATGCAGAAACAATAAGCTTTGTTTTAATTTATTTATAGTCTTTAGGCATCTCAGGCCGTAATAAGTTTCATGTGTTTATTTAACGTAATCTTAAGCTTTAATGAATTAACATAATGAATTCAGCGTTTCATAACACGCAAGTGACATCTTCGGGAATGGTAAAAGCGTGAAAGATTTCAGAAAAGAAGAATATATATATTTACAAAAGTGCAAGAGATTTGTAGATTTGTGTTTCTAGTTCTGCATTAGGTATAAAGTCCCATACTCAAAGATGTCATCAGATGTAAATCCACACACTTTTTGCACTTGCAAATATTTCCTCTTTTTTCTTCTTTCTTTTCGATGCCTTTTACGTCTCTTTCACTCCCGGGGGTGTCGCTGGGATATTATAAAACGTTAAATTCATTGTTTTATAGTCTCGTTAATTCAATAAAACGTGTTGTGTCAGGTAAATACATATTTTCAGTTCTTCTGTCTCATCGGTAACATGCTTACATACATGTTACAGATTTATAGTAAGTTGCGAAATCGAAAACATCAGTAATTGCAAGCAAGTGCCGGGATGGTATCTACAAAACTAGGCCCTGCTCGACTACCTTCCAACATTCTCTGCCCCATCCCATCCCGGGGTGTTTCTGAGGTTCCTCCTGAATGCTATAAATCATATTCAAATTCTATCAATAGTTGCAAGGAAAAGGGTTTTATTTTCTGTCATAGAAGAGCCCATATTACGTGGCCTGCAGTTTAGGACTCAAGTTCTCTATTATAATATGGCTTTAGAGTATTTGTTCATTGTCAGTTTTGTACCTCAAATCAAACTTAATGTATATTTAAAAAATGCAGACTAATACATTAAGTAACCCTTAGTAAGACTGAGAGATTGGGGGACAGGCAACAAACTGAATTGTTTTAAGAGACTTTCCTCAAAGAATTTCGAGTGTTCGTAGCAATATTCTCATTGACAGAAGAAAGCGAGCTGCTTGTTTAATCATTTTTGTATTATTTCAATGTGGTTGCTGGTGATAGAACCAAATGAGTATAGGAAGTTGATGATGATAAATCTGGCATTTGTCCTGTAACTCTTTATGGAGACGTGTATTTTTAATTGACCCAAAAAAGAGACCATGGCTTGGAGACAAAAACGTGACTTTCAGGCTTAATGCATGTTATTACCGAAATTTGCACCAATTTGAGGGAGAAATTTTATTACACGGTGGATGTCCTGTAAGTGAAAATGACCTATTTTTTACTGGAAATATTAAGTCACGTTCAATTTTCCGTGTCTTATTCATGAATTGGTGCATTTCATTAAGTAGCAAAAGTTCACGCGACGCTATCATTTAAAATAACGTAAAGCTATATCATTTGAAAGAAGGGTCGAGATTACTGGCAGTAAAAGGGCTGATTTCATTCTCTTCCAATCTTGTTACTAGTGAACTCAATTCTTTGACCTTGTCTCTGACGAACTGTAGCGAAATACCGAGAAATCTTGTGAATATTCCCTTCGGTTGAACAGAAACACGGAAATGTGACAAGAGAGCGATCATAATAGTAAAGACGGTCGGTCGTAAGATAACGATTAAAATGGCGGCGTCCTTTCGGGAATAATGAAAAGAACCAAACCTGACCTTCCTGCCGGCCGGGTGGCCGAGCAGTTTCCTGCGGTAGGCCATCGGCTCGAAGGTCCCGGGTTCGAGTCCCGGCAGGGGTGTGGATTTTAACAGATAAAGGCGAATCGTGACGGGCCGAAGTCCAAAGTTACTAAACTGGCCCATATAAAAATAAAGTTTACCTGACCTTCCTAACCTATACTAATGGTTCCTAACACACTTATTATAATAGATATGATAATACATGAATGATTTTGACAGGAAAATTGAAGAAGAAATAGAATTTTGGCATACTACAATTACGACCGTATTATTATGATCCGATGCTAACTACAACTATCGTCATTTTTCCTCCCGTGACGGGCGTAAGTCATAATGCTGTAATACCACCCATACAATTAATTTTATCTTTCTTTCTGTCTCTGTCCCTTATTAATATTATTTCTTATTAATTTAAGGCTTGAGTTTGATAATTTATCATTCTAATTGTACAAAGTTTGTAGATAATATATAACGTAATAAGTTTCTTCTCAGTAATCGCTCACTGATGTTAGATAAAATGTGTTGTTCCTATATAAACGATTAAGTCGTGAGGATAGTAATCAATTGGCAGTACTACACAACAAAATGGCTCACATTATTCGGCGTTGTGTTTTGTGTTCTGTCCTTGAAATGTTTGAAGATTTCGTTGAAGAAACATTTCCTTGCAAATCAAGTTTTGCACTAAAAGAATAAATCATGTTAACCCAGTTAGTGATGGAAACAATTTTTCTGGAGTATTTATGTAAGTAATTTCTTTATTGTGGAAGTTTCAAAACATTCTTAGGTGAACAATTATTAACGAAGCTTCGAAAATGTTCAGAGTAGTTTTGATTTACACTTTGTTTGCACACGTAGTTATTCCCTTAGGTTGGTGCCTACGAATCGGTTTGATCTACGATCTTTCGAATTTTCAACTCTTTGGACAGTATCATGTAACTGGCAAGATAAGGTGACATTTCTTTTCATACGTGACATATGCGTCTTCCCCGTATCGGGACGTCGAAATCCATAGTGCTGTTACCGGAGATAAAATGACAATTCGTCCCCGAAATAACACTTCCGCGCCCCGGTTATTTCTGTTCTAGATTTTATTCCCTATTTCCAGAAAATGTGAAATAATAATAATGACTCATCTGTTAAGAAATATTTTGCTAGCAAAACCCAGTTCCAGGGAGAAAAGCAAATATACCTAACGACTACCGGCCGTGAAATCTCAAAGACAGTAACATTCTCCACAATTACCTGAAAATGTTGTTTGAACTGTTGTTCAGTGGAGTATTTTCTCAAATGAACTACATATTGAGGGAGGAAAAGTCGCAAATAAAAATTAAGTCAATTCAGGCAACATTAGTAGTAAAACAAGCTTTAATGTGTCGTGAGTAACTTAGTGAACAGCTTAGAACAACCCTGAGTTATTGAAGATGATTTATTCCAGCGAGAAATGTCAGGTAAACCGAGGATCATCTAAATAATAAAGGTTTTTAAAAATTACTTCCTAAAGTGGGTGCAAGTACAACAGTTTTGCCAGTGGAATGTTCCCAAAAGATTTACATACATGTCACCGAAAAGACCATGGAAAAGTTGTCACTTTTGTAATATGGTTCCAAGCTACTTCCTTGTCAGTTCCTGTGCGAAAAATTGGCATTTTAAACAATTTATTAACCTAGATAACAGACAAGCCAATTGATAGGAGGCTCAAACTTGACACATATTAGTTTTAATTTTTTTATAAGATCTATAAAATCACAATTTCATTAAAATCGTAAGTGACCGGGTTGAAAAATGTTTTGTATGTTAATTGGACGTGGAATCACCCAGAGAGTATCGCGAAATGAAATAATTAGGATAATTAGAAGGTGCAAAGTTTTTGGATGCAGTAATAATACGATCAGTGGGGCCAGATAACATAAATTGGAATATATATATATATTCGTTCGTGTGAATTTGGTTTGTGGTGTGGGTCTATATTGGTGTTAAGTATTGTGTTCTATTAAAGCCCTATGAAAGGAAACCATGTTTTCTCCCAACACGTCTGGTCAGCGTGGGAGCAGTAGACCAACTCCTTCCTCCGGGAAAGGCCTCATCCAGTAGTATATTGAATATGGCTGTGAATTATAAACATGCATTTTTTTAACTGTCTATATGTAAATCTGCCCTGTGGATAATGCTGAACGGGATGAACGTATCGTGTGGTTCATGGCGTACCACCCAGTTTGAATTAGCCCAGTGGCGTAATTTAAGTTTTTGCTTTGGGGGGGGGGTCATTTTAAGAAAGACCTTATATGATACATCGCTTGCCGCATCCCACCTATTTTCAAGCGTAGTTTTTACTTCATACTCTGCATATACGTAATTCACATGCATCTCTTCACAGTTACTGATAGAGTTAAACCCAGTAACACTCATATCTGACATAAAAATAAGGACATTTTAATGATGACACTTTTTGTAAAGTGTTACTTACAAAAGTTAAAAAGCTCTATTGTATCAAAAGGTAACGTAACATCTTGACTTCATTTGAGCAATCATTAATAAGACCGGCTGATTACAGGCTCCGGTCGGGCTCTGTGTTTTCAAGCAATAACTTACTGAAATGAGTTATGGAGGCCCCTAACGTTATTATTTTTAGAAAATAGTTCGTAGTTAAAAGAGATCTTGAAAATGAATTAGATTAACTACAATCGTGAATTTGGCGTACAATTAAGTTTTGTGAGCAATTATTTCCTTCTGTATGAATCCACATCCGCTTACAAGTTGATGGGATCCTGAAGAAAATTCTCTTGTTCTATGGTCACATTGCACCTGGTTTCGTCCGAACGTTTGCACTGACCAACACGGCCGAAAACGATAGAACAAACAACATAATAAGTTTGTGTGTGGTCACATTGTCTCCCACTTGCACTGGGATGTTCGGACGTGTTCAAATGTGATCACACACACTTATTTAATTCTGTTGTTTGTTTTACAGTTTTCGGCTGCGTTCGCCAGTGTGAAAGTTCGGCCGAAATTGGAAGCGATGGAACCATAGGATTATACTTCATTCGTTATGTTAAAAGAAGGGGGTAATTATCGTAATAAGTTCAGAAGGCAGTTTTATATTCTCGTAGGTTTACGCCATGGTTCAAGTCAGTGTAAAATATTAAAATTTTGAGTACCATGTAAAAATCAGTGTTTATATATAAAACAAAATTCAGGTTAATATATTTATTTTTAAATATGGAGTATAACTTAAAGAAATTAATCGCGTATTAGTACCTATTCAGAAGTGCAATACGCTTGAACGCTTCGGGTTCAACTCATTTGTTGAGTATGAGATTAATGTTAGAATAAAGATAGTAAATCATGTGACATTCAACAAAAGAAATAATCTTATTTACAGGAAGTTATGGGCTCTAGAACAATTTTATTTGCATGTTTAAAGTTACCGTGCTTGCCCATAGTATAGTTCAAAACTTATTTGTACTCTGAACTGTCAAAACATTTTCCGTTTTGTAGAAACATTATCCTAACTACTGTTTCTAGGATAAAACTTACATTAGTTCATTATGATAGTTTACTTTTAAGAAAAAGTTAATATACGTTTCACCTAAGCTTACCTCGAATTTTAAATCCGGAGATAGATATTCCAGATGCGGCTGTCCCGCCTGTTTGCAAATATCCGGCAAGATCTCGCATCACAATAATTGTACAATCTGTTTGTTTTGTTTTGTACTCTGAATCGAGTTCAACCTTCTATAGTCACACCACAAACTCAGTCATTATGTCATGCACTTGAGAATGGAGAAGAAATAACGAAGCAGCTAACACTCACACAGTTGAAACGCACACTACTAGTTCACTGCGTAAAATGAATACATTTCACTTGTCCCGCACCACTTACTCCAGAACACTTTCAAAAGTCCTTTGTTCAATGTGTTTTCAAGCAAATTCATAGCCAGGAAGAGTCTTTTTTTTTTTTTTGTAACTTTGGAATAAGTGATGTCAATGCTAACCGTTCCGTTTAAATTACGTCATGTAATTAATTCTATTATAATTTCCGCTGAATTGGCATGTTAATAATTGTGAAGAACGAGCTCCTTTTTGTACATAACTTAAAGGGACCAAACAGGGAGTAATTCATCACTTAATTTATGTTTCTATTTTGAAATGTAGTTTAGAGCTTTTTACCAGTGCACAGAGACTGTTCTTTAGAACGAAGATGGTATAAGCCTTTCGCAGATTTTTGTGGCAGTTTGTAGTAATTGTGAATCATTGGTGCGAGAGTTTCTTTACGACAGTTGTAAGATGATTTTTCGGCTTAGGTAAAACTAAAGAACA
>JAGDQP010040345.1:683-17333 GCA_022664845.1 Lepisma saccharinum | reverse complement strand
TTTTTTTCATGCAATACGTAAGCCATTCAAATTGAGCAGACTGGATAATGAAGAACTCCACAGATTTTATGATTTATCTGATATGATAAAATTAATGAAATCACGATAGTTCGGATAGATGGGCAAGTCATGTAGCTCGGATGGGAGAATTATATTGCATTATGGTTGGGAAGCCGGAGGTAAAGAGACCTTTAGTAAGACCGAGATGTGTTGGGAGGACAATAGTAGAAGGGATCTTTGAGAGGTAGATGTCCGTCATGAAAACTGTCTTGTTGTTGCGCGGGGTAGAATCCAATGACAAACCTTTGTTACTATGGCGATGAACTTGCGAGCTCTGTAAGTTAGTTAGCTATCTAATCCATAAGATATTCCGCGTTAACATCTCACTGAATGTAGATGAATATTAGTTTATATTTTATTTACTTAAGAAATACACAGGAAACAACAATTACCATACACATATTTTTTGTATAAAGGAAATTAACAAGTAACATTAATTTACGTTCTGGCTTAAATTCCAGTCCACTAAGTTTTATCTCATTATTTCAATTACACTTATATTTAGCATCTTCGTTGTGTACAGAGTGGAAAGTGAAATACTACACGATAAGAATACTTTTGGTATGCGAGAAGTATAATATAATAATCTATCTTCAGTCAAATCGGCTTTAAAAAAAATTCAATAAAATAATTCAAGTCATATTTAAAATATAGTTAGAATTAATTCCTCCGCGATATTAATTGTATTCAACAATTCTATCGCTCCAAAAACTACACAAAGCAATTGCAAAGAGATTAAATACTGGAAATTAAAATTTAACTCACTAGTTGATCGTCTGTAAATAGGTAGTACGGATATTAATAACTATGAATGTCCCCTCTTCGAGTGAAATTTTACTTATGCATTAGTGCAGTCTTTCGGACAAAATCGATGAAATAGAGTGACTTAATCTTTACTGGCCATTTTATTACAGCCAATTTCTTTCTGATGGCCACTTTTTCGACAACTGAAACTTGTTGATGATTTGTAAATGCTTGCTTATAACTGTTCATCAGTGATAAAGATGTAACTAGACTATGTTACATTTTTCCACTTCATGGAATAATTCCTTAAAAATTTATGTGATATTTTTTTTTCGGTACATTAAATGAATAGCTTCCTATGATCATCTTAACGTAACATTCTGTGCACTTACAAAATTTTATCTGGCAGCCGGAAAAAGGGTCCATAAGCAAAATTTACGTATCAAGAAAACTACAATTGAAGATTTTTTAAATGTAATTTTCCGTGTGGATACTGCCATTCAACTCTCTACTCTGCCCTATGTTTACAAGTTTCTGAAACAAAACTTAGTATGCACATAGATTTTAACATGGTACATCGAATTAAGCATTCTCCCTAAGAAGGTCCCATAGACCTATGGGTCCATTTTCCGGGCACGGTCTCATTTTTTCTTGAGCCTAGTTCTAGAGTATGTAATAATCAACTAGCTGATAATACTTTCTCGACCAGACCAAAATAAGCACATTTTAAAACGTTACAGTAGAACCGTTGTAGTTCGACACTTCGACAGTCCGACACGTCCAGTAGTCCGACGCCCCGATCACGTGAACATTTCAAGACACATTTCAGATTTTGATTTAATATGTCTTTACAAATACATATTGATTTTCTTTTACAAGTATATGCTCTAGGCAGTGCACAGTACTATTTTAAGATTTGTGTTCAATAAATTAAACGCTTTCATATAAATAATTGTTTTTTTTTATTGAAGATTCAGTAATCCGACAGATCTCTATAATACGACAAATTCCGGTCCTATATGTGTCGGACGACAGAGACTCTGTGCTTATGATGACCTACATTACATTTAAAAGTGGATATAATGCCTTTCTACAATCTTGATATAACCGTAAACAATATAAATCATCTTCGATTGTTATAAGTTGCAATTAGCAATGTGGTGCAATTCCACTCCTTTCAGTTCATCTAATGCATTCTCATATTACATTTCCTTTACTTTGCCTTTTCTATGAAACATGTTCTTCGCGTAAGGTCATTTTCTCCTAAGTAGAGTATTCTTTGTTGCTTCCTTCTTCGCCCAACCTCCAATGGACTTCCTTTCGTCCCACTGGACGCTGCTTCAGTAGTGCTCAATAAGAATTCTCTCTCGGGATGCTTTAGTACGCTATTCCTGAATAAGCCAACAATTGTCTAGTGGGACTAAGACACGGGGGAAAACTGACGACATGTCTGGCTCGAAGATCAAAGGGACTGCGTAATACAATAGTTGTTTTGGGAAAAGCAGAATTTACGAACCATAGCCTTTATTCTGAGCGCATCTCGGAAGGGAAGCACTTAGATTTCCCTCTCTTTAAATTTATGATTTAAAAATAAATTGAAATGCTAACAGCGTTATGAACATGTTAAACTTAAGACTCAATATTATAAATGTACAGGTCATTGAAAAATTTTGCACGGTCTTTGCCTTGTAATTGTTATAATTGTATGCAGTAAATATACTGTGATGTGAAGTCCACAGCTGATTAATTAGTATACATGCATTATTTATTTAGTTTTTCGGGGTTCGCCTTGGCTCAATGGTAGAGCGCTCATCTCTGATGCTTCGGGTCATTGGTTCGATCTCTGTTCGTGCCATGTGGGCTTTGTGGTGGACAAACACAATATATGTACGTTTTCTCGGGGTTCTCCCGTTTCCTCCCACTTTCTTTATTCCACCAATCACCCAATCATCATCCACCCGAACTGAGTCAAAGTTGTATAAGGGCTTACAAATTTATTTCAAAAAAATCTATTTTTTTTTTCATTTTTACTTCCTGTTAACTTTTAGGCATGTATCTAAAAGATAGTGTGCCTAAATAGAAATAAATCTAAGTAAACTTATGATAAACGAGGTTCTATCGTAGAAACAGTCTCTGGACTTACCTGGTGATATAGAGGACAAATCCTCTCACCCATAACAGTCGGGTAAAGCATGTTTCGAATCCCAATGTCCACTTACTACTAAATTGTAGGCAGACATATAAGCCATACAGGCCGAATTTGCGTGTAAAATAAAATTTTACAGAAACTTTAAAATAAGTTATTTTTACAGCACTTTTAAAACTACAGATCATTACTTGTAATTCTTATGTGCTTATCGTGTTATGTAGACTTGGAGATAGTAGTTAAACGGTAGATTCAAAGTACTATGACAGCATTTGCCTGGTGGGACTGAGGGAAAAAACAGAAAATCACAATCAGGACGGTCAGTGTGAGCGCGAATCGAACTCGCGTTGTCTTTCCAGTGCATATCCGGTAAGCGATTGTAACTATTAGATCACGTAGGTTGGATTTTTTGCTTGTTTTGTACAGTTTCTCTATACATAGGTTGGTGCACAAACTGTAAAAGCACCATTTTTTGCAGGGTACTTAAATCCTCTTCTTTACTTCATATCTTGCAATTATTGCGATAAATAAAAATAATCATTCAAATATACACGGAAAATCAAAGTACACTTAAAGTTCACAATATGTCCCGAAAATAGTTCACACTATGTTCTAGTTTTACCGCGTTTTTAGTGGATAATATATAAACTTTTCGTGAAAATTATATGAACTACACCACACTTTTAGTGCACAACATATGAACTACACCATACTTTTAGTGCACTTCGAACTTTTGGTAAGCTGATACCCAATTCATGCACAAAAAGTTCATGTAGTAGTGGCAAATGTACTAATAGTGATCTGAAAACGTGCTCTGGATAAGGTGAACTTCAGTACATATGAACTTAATGTGTGAAAAATATGCACTAAGGGCAGGAAGCCAAAATAAGCCACATTGAGCACACAAAAACTCACAATTTTTCAGTAGGTTCACATAAAGTTCACATGCGTTCATATAAAGTTCATTTTTGGTGTAGTTTTTGTGATCTTTTTGTGTGCCAGAAAATTCTCAGTGTAAAAGAGAGATAACTATAACATTGACAATAGAGTAAGGAATTTTACATTTGTAACCACTGTTCTCTTTCGTTTCATATGCATTCACAATGATATAATTTCGCTCTGTATCTAGGCTATGTAGAGCATAACTTTTGTTCTTTAATCCGCAATAGAATTGAATTTTGTTTTCTTCCAGGTTTCACACAGTTTCCTTCAGTTTCATCAGCCAAATGTCGGTATGTACGTACCTATTCAGAGGTCCTGGCAGCAAACTTCCTCCTATCTGCTCCCGGAAGAGATCTCAACTTGGAACATCAACCTTCAAGCATATGACACAGTCTTACAAGGAGAGTCAGTCAATTTTCAAACTTATTTTCGATTTATATTTTTTGTAATAAATGCTCATGACCTGAGTGTTAATTTGGTAAAGCACTAAGATGCACTTCCTCACCGTTGCCGAGAAAATCGGCTTTGAAATATTCGGCATAGCTAATATTGAGTCTTTTTTTATGTATTAAAATGGTTATACTTACAAGCAAACATGGGCCTACTGATGGGGCAGAAAAGAAGTATACATTTTTTTCTTACGTCATGATTACACATGTAAATTTTGGACGCACGATCGCATTTACTTTGGGGGATATCGATGATATATAAATGAAATTCTGTCTGTGGAGAGTGATCAAAAAGTGTGGAAATATCCTTAAATTTGTAAAATGCTGAAAGGAATGGAAGCCAAATACAGAGTAATGGGTACTTGGTGGAAAGCGGTACTTGCTGGAGGGTACCTTGAAGTCCGTCATATTGAATCTCGATGGATCTTCATAAATGATTACGGGCTCGTGTAATATGTCATTCTGGGTTATTACAACTTTTATTACAGCTTTTACAAGAGCTTTTATTACAAAAAAATATACAAATAAAAAATAAGTTTGACAACTGACCGACTCTCCTTGTTAGACCATAAATGCCTGTTTAATCCTATAAATGTAAGTCTAAAAACGTGGATGAATGAACAGTATCAATCTACCTTCAAATTAATCTACATGACATTGTTACGAGATGTTAAAAAATAAAACAAAACTCATCTGATTGAATTATAGACTATTCTTTGAGGTTCAGAACCTAGTGGTGAACAGAGCTTAAATGGATCACCGGGTCAATCGAGTCAAGCTTTGAACCGGATCGTCGGGTCTATCCTTGGTATCCGGCCTGACCCAGTAACTTGATTTCAACACGGTGGTGACCCAGAGGACAAAGGAGAGATTTCATTCTTTCCTTATTATACACTGTTGGGTTTGAACAGTATTTCTTTCAGTGGTGATCGGGACGTGGGTGTTAACCCCACGAGCACTAGAAACACGTTGCCGACAAGTTCCTAACACTAGTAATAACATATGGAAATAGTCTTATAGTATATTCGCGAAATGAAGAAAAACGCCGTCGGAGGTATGCCTCAGAAAGGCTATTCTGAAAGAATTTTGTATTTGAAGTGTTTAATGGGATAAAAGCATTAAGATCTTTTAAAACTCTCAGAAACGAAGTTCCTGTACATAATCACACTTCTCAAGCAATCTCAGAAGTGACAATATTGATTGATTCAAACCACATGGACAAGACAAGGTCACCGTGCCAAGGTTGGGTCACAGGGTCAATTGGGTCAAGGTTATTTCATCGGGTAGCCAAGTAACAGCCCCATGAGGAAAATTCGGCGGGCCTTCGATGGCCCGCCACCATGTTTGGTGGGCCATCGGCGGCCCGACGAGTTTTCCTCATGGGGAGTCAGTCTGCTCATTGAATCAAAATCGGTTCCCGAGTCTTTCGGATCAAGTTTCAGACTGTGTCATCGGGTCCTTGGGTCACCTATGGCTGGTTCCGGCCAGGTCACCGGCTCATCAAAAGTGACCCGGTTTCAGCTCTCATGGTGGTCATCTAAGACATATTTTTTTTCAAATTTTTCCTTTTCCCGTAAAAAAAAATCACATCAAGCAAATTCTAGCATGGTTCCTTTTACTTTAATGTGCGATGAGTGCTAAGTGAGCAACAGATAAAGATAAAAAGAATAGGAATAATATTACATATTTGTAGACGGGATAAGGTCACAAATATCAGATAACCAATAACATCTTTAAATAATGAAATCTCTGTTCTAATAACAAACTCTGTACTCGCCAATAGAGTCCAATAGAGTCCTAAGCCAGAAGAGTTACACCATATTATTAAGGCATTTAAATAAGACTACATAAAGTAGAAACAACTTCCATCATTTAGAAGAGTGGTACCGGTAACCATTTTTTGCATTCTAAAATTTCCTAGAGTAAAACTACAAAAATTACACGTTAGAAACCTGGTGTGTTTCTCAAGTTGATCAAATGTTATATTTATTCTTCAAGTTACAGCTGTTAAATACCCTTAGATTTGTTTACATTAGTGACAATTATAGCGGAAAATTCAGAATTTAACACATGGAGTCAGAATTCAGTTTATGGTCCATTTCCAGATCAAGAAGTTAAGAAGCCAAAATTAATTGTCTGGAAAGAGGGAACTCTTTATGAAATTAAGTAATGGTTGGATGAACATCATATTTACTGCGCCCTTTGCTTATTATAAATAAGAGATTAACAAAGGCCGTTATATTGTATGAATGCATAATATTAAATCTTGTAAAGAAAATCAGCAATATTATTGCTTATTAAATGTCTTTAAATATATCAACGGATTTAAATTTATGTAGAATGGCCATCATGTCTATTTATACTCTGTTCGTTTCTACTATTAATTCAATCATCCCAGCCACTTCAGTCAAAGCAATCTTGGAATTCTCATTATTTTTTTTTTTTATTTTTTTGAGAGACGAAAGGTGAATATAGTTCCATCACGCTAAAAATAAAAAGTTTTAGCTCATAAAATTAATATGTTTAAATTTTAATTTCTGTAATTTTAATCACGATGTGTAATTTTACTGACAATGTGAAAAAGCTTATTATATCGTTTTAGAACACTTTACTGACAAATAGGAAATTTCTAGGTGAATATTTTAGATTACTCGTTGAAATATTTAATTGAAATGTCTTATTCAATACACTCTAGGATAAAACTAGGTTATTTACGAGTACCTGGAACAGATCAAAAAGTCCAAGCACTTTTGACTGTCTATTTAAATTTAATTAGTATATGTAAATATAATATGGAACACAATAGCAGTAACTTAGCAAAACGAGACTAAGAACAAAGAGTTTGGAAAGCCTTCTTCGTGTAGTATTTTGCAGGTTACATGCGTAGGACCAACACGGCGTTGGACCAACACAGAACCAAGACTGCATTGGACCAACACGGCGTTAGACCAACAATAATAACCGGCACACGACCAACACGATAAAACACAAATCTTGATAATAATGAAATAATTATGTAATAATAATTTTTGTAAAAAAAAAAAATCTAGCGTGAATTGGCATCGCGTAAGGCCAACACTGCGTTTGACCAATTCGGCGTTGAACCAACACAGCGTTTGACCAACGGCGTTGGACGAACACGGAACCAACACGGCGTTTGACCAACACGGAACCAACACAGCGTTGGACTAACACAGTTTTTATTTTCCCTGGGGTGTTGGTCGTACGAAGTATTGGTCCAACGCTTCATTCCCATGTTTTGCGACTCATTGCCTTAAAATTGTGGATATTTAGGATCATAGAATCAGGTACATAATGGAAAAATACTATGGCAACAGCTACGGAACCTAATCTACCGCATCCTTATCAATTTCTTTCTTTTGTCACTGCTATCAGTGATCAATAACAATGTTATAATATGCAAAATCAATTAATTTTAATATCTCGGCACTGAGAAAAAATACGTAAATACGTAACTAGACAAACACCTCGAATGTTAAAACAACATGATCTGCAATGTATCGCAGTCCTGCGAATATAATGGTTTTCCTAACGTAACGGTATTCAAGAGGTATTTAGTGTTGCCCACGAGACGATACCTCAGACTGTCTCGTCTCATCTCGTGGAAACCTTGTCTAGTCTCGAAAATATGTGCTTGCTTCAACTCGAAAAGTTCTGTCTCTTGTCGTCTCGAGTTGTCTCGACTCGTCACGAATTTACTTTTATTTTTTTCGTACATTTGAAGCAGATGCAGACGTTGAACAATGAGATCAGTCCCTTCAAAAGTCATCCGAGTTTTCTTCCTGATCAATTGTCAACAATACTCCACTGATTTTTGCTGATCGACTGGTGTTTTTTTTTAAGTAACAAAACACAGCAACAGTATAAAAGAATAATATAACCTTTTTAAAAACATGATTTTCTTAAACAATTCGTACTAAAAAGCAAAAAATAATTTTGTTTATGCATGACTAAAAAGAAAACATGGTCCGCGCTCTCATCTACAGTCACTTTATAAATTCTTCAATTGGCACGCCCCATGCTTTTCTTTTTACTCATGTATAAAAAAATATTTTTACTTTTTGGTATGAATTGTTTAAGAAAAGTATGTCTATAAAAATATTTTTAATTATTTTTTTCGAGTTATTGCGGTGTTCGAATACTTTTTCTCAAGATAATGTTTTGTGACCCAAATCCTAAAGTGCTCTGCAACCAGTCAAACCCAAGATCGTTGCAGGCTAGTATTTATTTTAGGATAAAGAAGTCAATAATAAAAAAAAATAATTAAAATATGCTTTTAAATTATATAAATATATGAAAGTAACAATGGTATATTGTATTTTCACCGGACCTACGTCGCTAGGAAAATTTCATCATTGTATGACGTCGGGAAATGAGTTAAATTAATGTTGCAAGATTTGAGGACACCACGAACCATTGTCAACTAAAGAAAATAATGTAAATGTATAAGATCTCACTGCAGAACACAGCCACGACCTTTCAGGAACAGAAGCTTAGTCTCAACTGAACTAGTATTGAATTACCAAGAGATGAATATTACTTGTCAATACACTCGGTACAACTCAAAGGCAAAAAAGCCTTTCCCACTTCTGCCAAAATATATTTTTTCACAGTCTCTTGCGCCAGTTCAATAAATGAGGAGGCTGACGTCGCTCTTTCAGATTTCAAACAAGTGAGCGCTACGATTCTCCTAAAACTCCCGAAGGCTCCGAAGGTCCCTTGATAGCATCTCAAACACACACATATTCATTTTTGTAAAATAGGTTAGCCACACTGACAGCTGTTCTGCTTAGCGACATGAACACTCATATTATTTTTCTATTCTGTCGAATAGTGTTTAAGCCAAACTTGGTGTGTATACGTCTAACGATTTGAAAACAATTTCAAAAATTGAAGTTTAAAGTATATTGGCAACACTGATAACTAGTGTGCTTGGGAACGGGAACACCCACAGTATTTTGTCAAATAATGTTTATGCCGTTCAACGTATGGCACTAATTTGAAAAAATATTTTTAGAAATATGTTGGTAACACTGGCAACCGAAGTCCTTGAAGACGGGCACACCCGCAGTATTTTTAATTGTCAAATACGTTTATGCTAAGTGTGGTGCTGATACGTCTAACGTAATGGAAACAAAAAATAATTTTATCGAAAACGAGACGAGACAGGTAATCAGTGTCATCTAGTCTCGAATTTCAGAAAGCGTGTCCCGTCTTGTGGGCAACACTAGAGGTATTAAGAATCCACAGAACAGAATACATTACAGACCATGAATTGAGGCATTTAATATTTAAATTTTATTTAAGGCCTTTAGGCAACTGTGTCTCAGTCCAAAGGGACGATGATGGGTGAATTGGTGGAGTGAAGAAAGTGGGAGGAAACGGGAGAACCCTGAGAAAACCCAGGCACACAGTGTTTGTCCACCACAAAAGGCATGAGCATTAATCAAATCGAAGACCCCATGCTCTACCACTGAGCCACCACGACCCAGCGCACAGTGCGGCCGATTCCAAAACAGCTGGCCAAAAGTAAAAAACGCAGTAAATGATCTCAAAATCTGTACTCGGAGTATTTTTGATCGCTGATTACGAATCTGAAATCAGAGTTGCATAATGTAACCCCCTGTATCCCCTATTGACAACCCCTATTCGCGAAACAGCCTGTATATCATGTTAAAATAAAGATGAATATCACGTTCCTGGTTTTTTGGGTAGCTGATTACGAATTTGAAGTCAGAGTTGCAAAACTGAACTCCCTTAACAATATTTTAACATTTTAGCGTATACTTAAATGATAATTGTTTTAAATGAAATATGACGTTGTTCTCTTAATAAATGATTCCTGATTGGATTTTGGAAGGCCATTTTGGATCCAAGATGGGGACTTTTTTCAAAATATTGTAATATTTACCTAAACTACTCTTGATGATACACCTTTATGCCAAATTTCGTAGCTCTAGCTTAAACGGTGTGAAAAATAAATTTCTGGGCTCCGCCATTTTGGATATAAGACGGCGTCTTTGGAAACATGTTGTAATATTTTCTTAACTACTAGTAATCATGTACGTTCATATCTAATTTGGTATATCTAGTTCCACTGGTTTAGGCTCTACACTCTATACAACAGTAGATTTGGCGGTCATTTTGGATCCAAGATGGCGACTTTTTCAAAATGTAATATTTTTTTCAACTACGCGTGAATACACCTTTATGCTAAATTTCGTAGCTGTATCTCAAACGGTGTGGAAAATGGATTTTCGGGCTCCGCCATTTTGAAACAATTAAATAACAAAAAGGGGCAACTTTGGGCAGATATATTTTTTTTTTTTTTTTTGAAGGAAATACATTTGATTATAACTTAAAATAAGTCTGACAGCGGAACAAAACGGAACAACATAACTTTTTATAATATCATATCGTATTTTAAAGATTTCAATTCATAAAAATCAATAACAATTATTGTTTCACTAATAATATTTGATAAATTATTATTTCGTAAATTGTTTTTATATTCTACGTACTTTCAGATTTTGATTCCATTTTATTTAATTATGATCTGCTTCAATCTAAAGTTTTTGTACAACTTTCAACACGTGCATCGTTTACTGCCTCAGTAACACAATCGATTTCAATCGAACAGAGGTACCTTTGAGACTTCTACATTCTGGGACAGGCAGAAGGAAATAAACACTTTTATAAGTAGTTTCTGACCATTACAGATGTACTGTGGCCAATCCAACATGAAAGAGTTTCAAATAGTTACTTTTTTAACTTTTGGCCAGCTTTTCTGGAATCGGTCGCACTGTGCGGCATTGAGAATTGTCGTATTTTATGTGATGGTTGTTAATCGTTGTTAACCTTTTATTGTTAAATAAACTACATTAAACAAGTTCATAGGGCGTTTACTTTGAATTTCGAAGGACCTGGATTCAAATCTATTGGCAGCAATCTTGACTGAGGTATTTTGCATTGTTCTGTTCTCCCCATACCAAGATAAGTCGGATGGTACCTTCAAATTAGGCCCTGGTCGACTTCTCGATTATACCATAACCCCTAGCCTATTTAACACTGATCCAAAGATGCTGAAAGGCTATAAATACAATTTGATTGAGATTTATTGTACTTCAATTGTGATGTATCACTCACCCTAATATAGAACTCATAGATGTATGTATATGTCAGATAATTATTTACATTCTTCCCCTTGATTGACCTTGGAACAGTTAGAAGACACGAATTGAAGTCAAAATTTAAGTTTATACAAAAAGGAAGAGTTCTTTAAATTAAATCTGCAGTTGGAGACCACAAATGTAAAGCATGGATAACCACACCAACGCACCATTAAGATTTTGGACGATTCACTGGATTCGATCCAAAGCTGAGAGTAGTCGCTCTAAAGAAACCCATTTGGAACACAGCCATGAGAGCATCTGTTTGGAAATTTCTTGCTGATCAAAGAAACGACCTGTTGTTTTGTAGTTCTAACAGAACGTGCACCAGCTTGCAAACAGCAACGTTTCGAGTTGCAACACTTATTTTATTTATTTACATGAAGTAAGCTTGTTATTTGTCAGCCGGAGATCGACAAAGAAATAAGCACAAATCGTTTTCAGTGGATAAATATGATCGCTATTATTCTACATCGTTGTTCCTGACTGTTCACATTTATCAACATATCAACAACCAGTACTCTAACCTAACATTTAAGTGGAAAAACATTACAGATATAAATTATAACCGAAGAACAAATTAAGCATGACTTGAGAAAATACTGATGAACTACAGCAATACAATGTTGAACAGGATATACAGGGTGTTATGCAATAAAATTTCTGAAATACTGTCAAGATGCTTGATGTCAAAATGAAACTTTTCCAAAGCTCAAACTCACTATTCGTATGTAATAGTACAAAATAGAAACAATGTTGCTAACTCTTAATAAGAATACCGAGCGGCCGTAGCTCAGTAGGTAGAGCGTTTGGTTTTCAATCATAAGCTCCTGGGAACGATTCAAACGATCGCCTATCTTGACTAAGGTTTTTCGTCAGTCATAGCGGACAAATAGGGAGATGGTACCTACTAACTAGGCCTTGGCCGACTACCTTCCGACATTCTTTCCCCCACCCTACCCAGGCCTGAGCCTGAGATGACTAATTGTCACAAATAAATTCAAATTCGTAATAAGGATAGATAATCCGATCGTGAACATTCCAGAATCCAAACTATCTGTATACAAACAGTTCTCATCAAAACGGCTAGTATTTTGGTGTGCATGCATTAGATGTGGATGCATTAATTGGTCAATTTTCGTTGTAGTTTTAAAGTTTCTCGTCATAATCGAGGAAACGAGGGTAGCGACTCATACCAGTTATTAATAAACCCTAACAGCACAAGGATATAGTGTCGATAACGGACCAATACTGGGCGAATAATACCCATAGCGATCACAGTTGGCCATTCTGTCTTAATATCGAAAGATAATTGCGAAGTACGATATTTCGACATTTTAAATGCTAATCCTGAAACTTAAGAAACGTGTGTTGTATTTCCACAGAAAACATACGGAAAATTCTTGACAGATTAAATACAATATGAAGTTTAAAGAAATATATCTGTCTGAAGATGTATGTCATTATGCGATATCGATCAACATTTTCCGGTATCGTTCGGAAGACTGTCATGTGTGTTCGTAATAGTCTCTGAAATGAAAACATAACAAATGCTTTTAAAAATTATTGGTGTTTATTGCCACTCCAAAAGAAGTAATACAACACCTCTACCTCTACACCAATTCCAGTGTTGGGTAACACCATCCGAGGTGTCCGAAACACAGTCTGTTGTTGCCAAACACCTCTACCGGTGTTCAGAAACACCATTACCAGTGTTGAGCAACGCCTTTACCCGTGTTAAAGTACAAGGTTAGAAGTGTTAGGAAACGCCTTCAATGGTGTTGATAACACTCCTAACAGTGCAATTTAACAACGGCAACGGTGTTTCTAACCGGTAGAGGTGTTTGTCAACACTAGAAACGATGTTCCGGACACCCCGAAGGTATCACTTAACACTGGAATTGGTGTAGACTTCAGGGATATTGCGGTTAACTCTTCTTGCAGGAGAGTAATATCTTTCATCCTAACTGTAAGTTCTAATGTGGGGAGCGTGAATAGTTTTCAACCTAACAAGGGAGCATCTTAAGTAGCACAAGCTTTTCCTCATCAAACATTGAACAATCGACAGAGGAATGAAGAAAAGAGAACGTTTTAGCGGTTGGGAGCCCAGAGGACACAAAGAGTGAAAAAAATATGAACTATTAATCATTTATAGAAAGAAATGAAAGATTTAGGTTCACACAAAGATATATTCCAACCGGTTAAAGGAATCGAGTTCAAATGTTCCACTAGGTTATACTGACTAAGCACCGTACTCATAATCATAAACAATGTTGCCAACTCAGCACAAATCTGAATTTTCCTGAATATATTATGTACCAATTACTATACTTTAAAACGCCCATAAAATAATAAATTTAACTTCTGATATCCTTGCTTGTGATGTAAACTTAACATTTTATGTAAACTTTGAGGGATACATGAGCTAAAATATCACAAAAGCCAGTGATTATATGGACCGACACTGCACAAGATACTGATTTATGGAGCAATGGGCGAAGCTAAATACGTGATAATACGCACTATACAGTTGACAACACTGCATTTAGTTCCCTTATGTGATCTAACAACGTACCTTGAAAACGTCTGTAGATATCAGTACATTATAACTTTTGTATTTTTTTTTATCTTGTTTTGGTGTGATCCCACATATAAATATATTCCTTCTACTTGATCATATTGTTCCATGAATTAGCATTACCATCCGAAGTTGTTATGCACCGTCACACTCTCATCAAACTTGAGGGTTCAAGCTTGAAGTTGTGATTTGTGTAGTTTACGTAATTTCACTATTAAATACGAAGTCATAGGGGACTGTGACAGTCTAATACGCATGTGACTAGAGATGTAAGATTTTTCAAGCCTCTAAATTAAAAATTTTAGGTGGTTACTTACATCCTAGATACCGGTTAGGTACTTAGGACTGTATGGAGTGTACGTATTATCTGCAATGGAGTTTCTAAGTGCACTCTTTTCGTTCCGAAAGGAGCATGAAGAGTATTACAACATTTGCACCGAATTGTCAAAGTTCATAGGATAATTACCAAATGCAAACAGTTGGGCTATTTTGTACGAAAATTCTCCAAGACTGCACGAACGGGCTGGTATATCAAAGAAAAGAAAAATGAAAAGAATTAATAAATGTTCATGGAACATTGTATTATGTGAAGCCTGAGAATGTACTTTTCAGAAGTGTGATGAAAGAAAATGTAAAACCTTCGAGAAGTGTATATGGAGGAGAATTAAAAATCGGCTGGACACAAAACAGATGTAATGAGGAGTTTCTGAAACGAATAGGCGATAGACGAACAATACTGAAGACAATGAAGAAGAGAAAGTAGATTGTTAACAATATTAGTGTCTTAGACAGTTGAAAGTATTGTTGACAGGAAAATAGGAAGAAGACAAATGCAGCTTCTTGACAGTACTAAGGAAAATTTTGCTAAAAAGGTTACATTGCCAAAACGATACTTTAAAACAAAAGATCGTGATGAATTGAGAGGGCGCGACTTGTCTTGAAGGACCTGCCGTGTGTGTGTGTGTGTTATGAAATGTTTGAAATCGGTTAGAATAAAGATCATGACGACCTTAGTTTCCTTTTTTGTTTACTTCAAACAAGAGTCATAGCTTAGTCCTCAGATTTAAAATGAAGACAGCTTCTTCAGTTAGAACACTATTCAAAACAAAGGGAAAAACTCCAGATCTTTTCTTTTGTTTGGGCCAAAGATCTTACTTATTTCTTGTTTTGTTAAGCCCAAACCGGGAGTTAGAAAAATCAGAAGACAATGAAAGCTTTCTTTCAGGGAAAAGACACTGAAAGATTGACTCCCAAGTTTAACGAGCAAGAAGTAATGGTCTGTGTGAAACTGGGTCACGCTAAAAAGAAATGTAACCGGTTGACTTCTAATAATGTTAAAAGAATTTCCTACATAAATATTTCCCCAGAATCTATGAAATAAAATTGTGAAAGCAGCTTTCTCAAAGTCGAATAAGCTCTTACATTATACAAAATCTGTACAAAATTGACTAAAAGTATACTATTTAAAAAGGGAAGAAATTAAATACAGAGCATTTTCCTCAGTGAGCTCCCAACTTACCTTAGTTTCTATTCCAACAACAACAACAATTATTCGGCCTGAGTCAAAGTTGCCTAAAGACCTTAAATAAAATTAAAACTCAATAATAATAATAATTATTATTATTATGTAATGAAGGCTTGATTTCATTTTTAAGATAACAGGTCCATGTATCGTCTTAAGTAAAGAACAGCATAGTGCTACAAATTGAATTGTTTGGTGACATGCAAATCTATGTAGATAAAGCGCACATGAATGAAATGATTTTATCGAAAAATTGACACCTTGTCAGGAATCACCCCTCGAATATAAGGTACTTAGTTCTGAAACACCCTATACCCCATATAGTAGAACAGGAAAATCGTAGTCTGTTGAACATTGGCCAAGAAAAAAATCGTCAAATTTGGTAAGTACATTTTGTACATATATTTTAATCGTTTAGGCAGATTTTACCGGATCTTTTATATATTCCAGAGCAATGTATTCCATAAAAGACTCAACAATACCCCTGAAATTATTAGACAGTTATAAAGCTATGATTGGAATAATTCTCACCAAATTGTAAGTAATATATTTTTTTTTTTGCGTTCATGGTATTGTACTTAAAATGAGATGGTTAATTTGAGTAAGTGCAGTAATCTGAATTATCAATACAATGTTGGGTATGTTGAAATTTTGCTTAGAAAGGGAAGAAATGGCTACCACAATTTGAAGTAGGGTAAAGTCTCATAAATTGTACCGGTATGTAAATTGTACCACTTGAGTATTTGGCAAACAGTTTGCACAGTGGCGCTGCCAACCAGTGGGAATGAGTATTAGTACGTGTTGTGCACCTACACTGAACACGATCAGTGTAAAGGTTACACACACAGCTTGAGAGGACTGTTGTTGTTTATAGTGTCAATAGTCTTATCTCATATGCACTGAATTTGAATTCAATTTTTATTACCTCATATGTTAATAGTATAAACAATAATTATTTCTCATATTTGACACACAAGACAGCGTTAAAGTCAAAATGGCCATGTCTTATAAAATGTACT
>JAGDQP010040344.1:0-17333 GCA_022664845.1 Lepisma saccharinum | reverse complement strand
ACGACAAATGTACTACAGTGGATTCCTAGAGAAAAGAAACGACCGAGACGACGTCCAAATGTAAGATGGGTAGATGAAATCAAGCGTTTTTCAGGAGCTACATGGATGAGGATATCAGCAGACCGAGATATGTGGAAAGAAAAGGGGGAGTCCTTCATCCAACAGTGGATAGAAAACGGCTGAATATGATGATGATGACAGTTCAGGGAAAGGCTGTTGGGTTAATAAAGAATATGACCTGACACTCTTGATAAAAACTGCACCTGCTGACGCTATAGTTATTGCTATTCCTTACAGGAGGTATTAACATGACACAGACCTGCACGGACAACACCAAGCGGATAGCTGAATTCATCCCAGATGCGTCTGAGAATGTTTTTTTGTCACAGAATTTACTCCAGCCGTGATTCTTGTTCTGATGCTCATCTAAACTAGCGGGTAATGGTGGAACATAAACACAGTTCCTTACGTACCCCCATAAAAGGAAGTCACATTATGTGATGTAACGTCGTCTAAACGCATGTTACACCGTTATCACGGATTCAATCTTGCTAAATACGAGAGCACACAATACCTTCTGTTGACCAGACGCCACCATCTCAATAACTAAGCATAATGGTTGTTTGGGCATCTAGCGGTAGTCATATGAAACTCTGGGCCACGGCCGTTCACGTGGTACATGTCGCATTCATCTCCGGTTCGTGGTTGCAGTGATATGGTTTTGAACTTGGGATATTCTTTTTGAAACACACTGTACTTTACTTGTATGTGTCTCTTTAGATTTATTGCGAAATATTATTATTATTATTATTATTATTATTATTATTATTATTATTATTATTTTCATTGTAAGAAGTCGAATTTTGACTCCAGATTGGAACCTCTGTTTCTCGAAAATAAAGTGAATTGGGCAAATGACAAAGACAACTTTCTTTCTTTCTACATTTGACATGAATTCATCTACGAAGTTTGGCAGTCGAATTCTGTTTATGTTGGAAACGAGAAAAAATACAAATGTTTTATTTTTCTCAGTTACAGATTCAATTTCTCACCAGGGATTTATTTGTAGCCGGGGAAGCCAGGAATTTCCCCCCTTCTAACCTTTTTTCCCTGCCAACTTCAGTCATATTTCTTTTCATCCTGCGAATCTCTATTTTTCCTTTACTCAAAGTAACAGGTTACAAAAAAATGTTAATTCATTTATTTAAAAAAAAATTCAAGTATCGTAATTGATGTATGTGAATTTTTACCACTTGAAAGCACAAAATGACTTTGATCAGCTGTCACCACCTCTCCCAAATTTGGAAGTAAATCGCAGGTTACTTCTACAGTTCAGCAGCTAATTTTTACGTGTGTTGTATGTATAGCGTTAGGATCTTTTGAATGAGCCTAAAATTTTGTTTTCGGCACACACTTTTCGATAGTCTCTCTTGTCAATATGGCAAATCCAAGAGCACATTTGTAATTCACTAATCTAGATCTGAGAAACTAACTGAAATCTGTTTCCTTAATGTGAACGTATTTCGTGGGAAACTGGTTGATTCATTCAATACCGTTTACAGTTTCTTTGGTATGAAGGCACCGTTAGTTTCACTGAGTACACACAAGAGCTTTAGAAATACAATATTATTATTCAGACATGTATCAGCACACCATATGGCACATATTTATTTTTACTTTCCCTTTTAGTTACTTTACCGTGAACACAGTCCTAAGTTTTAGTTTAGAACATCTGGCAACTATGCATTATTAGTAATAAAAAGCATCACTCTCCCCTTGGAGAATGAAGCCGACTAGTGTGTGGAAAACTGTCAGATTAAGGTGTGTTCGCGTAGTCAGGGTGTTAATGATTAACATCGACATACTTTGGGAGGTGATTATTCACATCAAGACAAGGGGAAAGTTCCTTTGAAGAAACTTTTAAAATATAGTAGTTTCGGAGCTACAGACGCTCAATCACGGCGACATCGTCACAAATGACGTCATACCTCTATAAATAATGACGTAAGCTGTGTCGGTTTAACAGATCACAATCGATGTAGTACTCAATACTTCCATTTGAGCATTGTTTCTGATTAATGAATACACTTGTAGGGGATTTCTGTGCTTGCCCTATTTATTCCTTGACAATGAAATCCTTACGTTGCGAAACCTGCCTATGCGACATAACCTCAATCGTAAAAAAATGCTCAAATGGATGTATTGGGATGTCATGATTTGCAGGGAGATGAAGTCATCTATGACGATGTCGCTGTAACTTTGAGCGTATGTAGAACCGAAACTACGCATGTTTCGAAATTTCTACATTAATTTTTTTTTTTTTTTTTTTTTCTTGTTTTGATGTGATTGTTCTCCTCCCGAAGTTTGTCAGTGTTTGTAATTAACACACTGTACATTGGAATGTGTCTGCAACGTCACGTAAGTAGATTTTTTCTGTATGCATTTTTATTCACGCACATACAGTTTCGACAATACAAAAGTCCCCTGCATGATTATTCTTTCATAGCTAGAAGAGCATTCCTATGACTTTGGCATCATGGAGTGACCACCCCGTCCCACGGATGAACTCTGAAGAGCTTTTGTAAGACACTGTGGTGAGATTCTTTCTAACAGTGGAACGCCACCGGGTCATTCCATGTCAAATCATCCAGTCCCAGTGCACGAGGAAAATGTAACCCAAAATTTCTGATATAGCTGAAATTTGGTTTGTGGCTTCTGCCTGCAGTAAAATTGGTTGAAGTTAGGTGTCTTTTTCACATACTTTATTTATATAGGTAACTTCAAAAAGGCAAAAGTTAAAGAAGAAAACTTACCACTAACATGACATGTAAATTTTGGGAAAGAGGATGAAAAATACTACAATCACAGAAAAAATTGAAAGTTGTTTCGCCTCCTTTAAAAATAATAAGCGTTTTGCATATGTACTTAACTAGTGTATAAAGTCTTCATGTTATCCTTAAAGTTCTATGACACAGGGTAGTTAAAAAGTTCCAGTACAGCCTGGTAGCTCACAAACCGACAAGAAAATGAAGCATTGTAGTACACAAATGTGTACTGGTGGGGATGGACTACATTTTGGAGTACATGAAATCCGCCATGTTAGATGGAAAACATGTTTTCAGATTGCAACTGGTCCATGTGACAAAACTAGAATGTCCCCAGAAAGTAATTCAAGGTGTTAGATCTGACCTACCTGTTACGGTGTCAGAGTTTTCACTGATAATTTGCAGTGCCTATTATGTTCATCTATCTAGCAGCGCTCTTTCCGTGCCGTCAACTACGATACTAACAGGTGGGTCAAATCTGACACATGGAATTACTTGCTGGATAAGCAGGGTGCGAATTACCGCCGGGTATGTAGGGGGGGGGGGGCAATCGGCTGCTAATTAGAATTCACTATCCCAGGGGAGATGAAATTGTTCTCTTCTAAACACATTATAACCTTCTTTTCACGAATTTACAATAAGACTGCTCTAGTTATAAAAACAATCCAAACATCCATGTCTAAAGAAAAAAAATATGTTGTGTGCAGACAAAGCTTTTATTGCTGGTGTTACAGCTAGTATTTCCGAAAAGTTACATGGCAGAATCACTGACCACAGTAAAAGTTGATCGCAGAATAGAGGAAAGAAACCAAATTTCGCCCAGTAGCCTAATTCTGTAACACAAATTTCTCAGTTAGAATTAGTTTGTAATTACTGGAGTCGATTGTGACGTCCGTAGTAACATGCGAACAGTAATCTCCGAAGATTTGAAGGGTGTGGTGTGTCTCGAGTCGTTTGCAGTTTTTCTCCTCGTTGGAGTTTTACAGTGGTTCCCACATTGTCTAAGAGCTTCAGCAACTGTAAGCTTTATAGTAGTAACCATAAACATGCTTGGTGAATGATAATTGAGTGAGACATACATTGATAAGTTTGGCGGGAAAAATTTTACAGTGCCATAGAGTCCTAATTTCACTCACCTGATGGGTCAAAATTTCAAATCCCTAAATTTAACACGATGTATTGTACAACGTGAAGAAAGTGAACTAGTTTAGGAGAGCGGAGAACAAACTGCAAATTCAGTGAAAGCCGCGCAAAATATTTGTTACTTGAAATTAAATTGCCACATTTAACAGTGCAAGAGAAATTCGAAAAGAGACAAATAAGCAACTTCGTAGAAGCAAAGCTAATGGACTTGATTTATCAAGCAGAGATGGCAAAGGGGATGACCAGTGTAGTTATACATCAAGAAGCACTAAATCTATCACTTATTACGACACAGAGTGGTCTATTAATGAAAGACTGTATGAAAAGTACAGTCTTTTTTTTTTTGAGTTAAGTTACAACTAAACAATATCAAGTACTTTATACCCCTCTGGAAAGATAACCTAATTCGCACAGTGATGATAATCCACACGATCCACTTGCCATTTGTAAAACTTGACCTCGATCCAATATAGCGGATTTCAAGATGGCGGCTGCGTTGATCATGTACTCCAAAATGTAGCCCCTACCTACCATTCGACATTTGTGTACTACGATGCTTCATATATGTTTGTGAGCTACCAGGCTATACTGGGACTTTTGAATTACCCTGTGTCATAGAACTTTATGGCTAATATGTAGACATTATACAATTGTTGGATACATATCATATGCAAAATGTTCATTATTTTTAAAGAAGGTAAAACAGTTCTATAATTTTTTCTGAGTATAGTACTTTTCATCCTCTTTCCCAAAATATATGTCATGTTAGTGATAAGTTCTCTTCTTTGACTTTTGCCTTTTTGAAGTTACATTGCCTTTTTGCCGGAAAATGTGTGAAAAAAGAAACCTAACTTCAGCAATTTTTACTGTAGGAAGTACAAGAGATAGCCTTCCATAAAAGTGTATGTATGTGAATGCCTCGTGCTAAGCTGAAACACTGTGGAAAGTTTGGAGGTCTTCCGTGTCTTTCGTTTTGGTGCTGTGCAGATGTTTCTGTAGTATAGTAGTACAACCAGGTGCTCCTAGCGAACATTATACACTTTTTCAAACCACTGTTATTTCTAAGCTACTTAACATATTGCAATAAGACTTTTCCATTATGTGACTGGCATAACGTCGTAGGGAAAGTGAATACCACGTATGTGCATTTTATTACGACTGTGAACTTAATATTACAGTTTTACAGCAACGAGTTCAAAATCTGGTAGGCTCGACGCCAGCACCTTTTGAAGAACTATGAGCATCAGTGTTTCAAACTACCTTTAGTTAATTTTTATTATCATTTTGTAGTAGTAATAGTAGCAGTAGTAGTAGTAATAATGAATTCTATCTCCATTATTATTATTATGAGTAGCAGTAGTAGCACTAATGAAAGTAATAGTACAAATAAAAATATTGGAAGTCTCCAAATATCACATGCTACTTAAAAACGATAATAATGTCAATGCCATAGTATTCATTATTAGTATCACTAGTACTATTAGTGCCGACCAGGTAGCCACGTGGTCTAAGGCGTTAGGCTAGCGACTCAAAGGTCCCGGGTTCGAATCCCGGCTGGGGCACGGATGTTTGTGATTGTGGATTTTAACTAGAACGTGACGGGTCGAAGTCAAAAGTTAGTAGAATGGGCCATACCAAAGAAAGTTTACCAACGTTTTACTACTACTACTACCACCACAAACAACAACCAACAACAACAACAACAACAAAAGATAGTTCGCAGCACTGAGGCTTAGAGTTCTGCAAAGGATGCTGGGGACGAGTCTACTACATTTTTAATTCGTTGCTGAAAAACACGATACTAAGTTCACAGTCGTAACAAAGTGCACATACGTGGTATTTCCCTACGACGATAAACCACGCACCAAATTTCAGCTATATCAAAAATTTTGGGTTACATACTCTGGATGCATTGGCATGGAATGGTGCTACCATAAATGTGACAAAATTATAGGGAGTTTGTGCTGTGAACACACCTTTGAAGGACTTACGTCCAACTGTGGGCTGTGTCTTGTCAAATGGGTGTCTCCTTGTCACTCAAGGTAGATCAGCACTTTACGAGGTTGATATTCCATGAAATACCATGTCCGTGTATGTTTTCATTTCGTGTCGTTTTATTGTGCGTAAGGTTGCTTCAGTAGCCTAAATTTTATGATGTAAATAGATTTTTTTGTATCCTTAGAAGCAATGCCATAGGATAATTGCTAATTTGTGATCCACTTTCCAAATCATTACAAGTTCACAATAATTTGAAAGAAGTATGTCGACGTGTACAGAAGACTGTGAGATGAGAAGTTATGAAAGACTTTTCTTTATTTTAACCATGATTAGAATAATTGTCTTAGGTGTGATATTTTTTTCACAGCTATTAATGATTATTTATTTATTTTCATGTATTTGGATGTAAACATTGAAATCTTTTTCTGTTTCCAGTGTAACCCAGCTGAACGAGGTGATAGCTCGAGCGTGTCAGATTCCAGCAGACAAACAGGTGTTACTTGTTAGCGGCGGTGAAAGTTTGGAACCTACAGCTCGTGTATGTAGTTACTCGGCTGGAACTGATACCAATCCTATTTTTCTCTTCAGCAAAAGTACAATCGAAAGTCTTAGCCCTCCATTTCCCAGCATCGATTATGGCTCAGGTAATGATTTATATTTTCGAATTTGAATTTATGTATGTGTGGTCTTTAGGCGTCTCAGGTCGGGGTAGGGTGGGGAGAGGATATTGGAAGATAGTAGGTCAGGGCCAACTGTGGATACCAGCCCGGCGTTTGCCTGGTGTGACTGAGGAAAAACCTTTGCAGGATGGGCGTCCACTGGGATAATTCCCAGGACTTTCCAATTGCTAGGCCAATGCTCTACCAACTGAACTGCCATCGTTCGGTTTATATTCTCGAAGCAGACATTTCATTTTGTACTATTAACTTCGTTACAGTTATTTAGTTACTAAGAAGAATACCGCAGGTATATGCTCAATTGCAGTATTCTATAAAAATAAATTTCAATACATTTAATTCACACAAAGAAACAAGTGGCTGGCGTTGGTAACGGTAATTTGGAGCGGTATGCTGCACTTAAAGGTAGAGTGCCAGACAACTTGTTGATGGTGGACATAGTGGTTGCGTTAGTTTATATTTGAACGTAAATATTATTTTAACTGTTGAATGAATTTTTTGTCGTATGTATTTTTGCTTGTGTGTTATCAACTTTTATCATCTGTTCAACATACACAAGAAATAAATTTAGAAACGTGATCATTTCTTCAAATTACCTTTTTCTCCTTATTTTCTTTTTGAAACAAATTAAGGGTGGAAAATTATTCTCTTTGACTCTGTTTTAATTTGTAGCCCGGCTATGATTTTCATAGTAATTGTATTTTAAGACAATAACATTTTCACGCACTGTATCAGAACGGAACTGTTCAGTCCAAAATTTGTATTTGTTGAAGTGGACAATTCTCCATATTTTTACTTACACCAGAAAGTTCGGCTTATTGCTATTTCCGTTATAACGCGACTCAATCATTAAAACTTACATTAGCACCTGATGTAAGAATGGTTAGACCAATTCCCTTAAAACTTTGTATGATTATATAGGTTTAAACCACATTATAATAATAAACTATTTACCGTTTTCATGGAAATGATACTGAATTACTAAATCTATACGATTGATCCGACTACAGCCGAACTTCAGTTAATGACGTAGAGAAGTAACATTAAACCTTTAATTGTATTAGAATGTTAAACATTTACCAGTTCTTTGGTAAAGTCTCGCGTGCTTCATATATTGGAGTGCATTGTAAAGGAATGATTGATTCGATTGCAGCCAAACTTTATATGATGGTGTAGGGAAGTAACTGTAAGTCTTTAATTGTAGTAAAGTGTTAGAACATTACCATTTCCATGGTAACGAGAGTCAATTATTAAACACACATTAGAGCATGACGAGAAAAGGATTACTTGCACGAGTGAGGCTTGGATGTTTGAAAATATTACCCAAGAACTAGTACAACCAAACAGGTAGTTGTGTGTCTATCATCATAATGACACTCACCGTGTGGAAGCTTCGATACATTAGTATGAGAAACAAGAACTTCTTTGAAAGAGGTTGATTTTCATAATACAGCATTTTTTCTGTTTCATAGTACCAAGAAGTGGTTATACTTATCTTGTTTCTCCAGCATGCATTATCGTTCTAAAGATTTCACGCAATGATAGTATCTTGCTTCGTCATGGGTTCGAATGTTTAGTATTTTCAATGACAGCAGATGAAAGTCATGAAATTAGAAGAATATTACTTGTAGAGCATTCTACCAACACGTGACTAATCTACGAGAAAGGAATCTGATCTGAGAAGGCAAATCTGCTTTAAATTTTTAGGGTAAAATAAAAGCAACTACGTTAATGAATCAGTGCATAGATTTGAAGTAGACTATTTGGTCCTAAAGTAGATTGGGATGTCTATTTTACGAATTGCATTATCATTAATTTTTTAATGCGTGGCCTCATAATCCACGAAATTTACTGCAGTTGTACGATTAAAAGGACAATATGTGCGAGCCCTAAAATTTGGAGCGCTAAAAGTCAATAGTGATCGTTATTTTTTATTTTATTTTATTTATTTATTTATTTTCAGATTTGGATCTGAAGGATCAAGTTGATAGTTCAATGAATATGCCTGCTACATACAACACTGTGGTGACCCGTGCTCAGTTGGCTCTACAGTTCTGCGAGTTGGCAAGAGATCAAACTGCTATATGTGAAAGGCTCGTTCATGATCAACATTTGCAACAGCAAGGTACAAATAATAAGAGTGATTTTATACTTTCTCTGGCTAATATTCAAAAACCAAATGAATAGGAAATTATTTTCTTTGAAGTCTTCGTAGTTCTGGTGGTTCGTGCCGTGCTATAATATTGTAGCTGCGTATATGGGTTTAAGGTATGAAGCGAAAGAAATCCAACAAAGAGCAGGATAAATGCAAATATTCCGTATTGCATAAGATGTGATTTGATTTGAGCGTCTTAATTAATATCAGCCCTTGATATGTTCGTAATCATATTATGCTGAAACTTTGGCACTGAGCATGTTGGCGTAGTTTTAGTATTTATTTGTAGCCTTTAGGCATATGCAGCTCAAGCCTTTGGCATAGTTAAAGCGTTTTTATTTCGTAATGGGGAAAACTGGTTTCAAATCGGTGGATCGGCTGTCCTGAATAAAATTGTCTCGGTTTACCTCAGACAGATCATGCGAATGTCAGGATACCATGAAGTAGTTCCCTATTTCCCTACGGACATAGTAAAGTTAATGATGTGATGACTTGTTTTCTCAAATTTTCGTAAAATAGTGGTCGGATAATCGAGAGTGATCAAACAAATCTGAAAGGACTGTGTATATTATTCTAAGAACTGCGTGAAGAAAATTTTTAAAGTTTCGAAAATTAAGGAACAATGGAAGGCATTTGTTTAAGTGCAATAATATATTTAATGTTGGATGAAGTTGTTCAGAAGTCCAGTCCGTAACAATGTTTATCTCGTACACAATGTTAGTGCGCTCAGATTGCACCGATGTAGTTTGTTTAATAATTAAGTTATCCACGTCGAACAGAAATTTAATAAACGTTCTGACATCAATGAGAAAAGATAGCACAGTCTTCCTTGTAGAGATATTGATTGTTAATTCAGATGTGAACTAGTGTTTTGCCCGTAGCAGTGACATAGAAGTGCACACAAAAGAGCGGATTCTTGTTACTTTTTGGAAGATTGATAGTATGGCAGGTGCACATTATGGTGAAATAAAGATGAGGTCAGTGTTGTTTGTGTTGAATGGGTACCTATTCCATTCAAAATAGTATCAAAATGAGTAAATCTGCGTGAACAGTGTGATGTCATTGCAAATACTGAGACGAAGAATCATTTCTGATGGACCATAACCAAGTCTACCTACAATCTGTGCAGATGACAAATCAAGGAGGATTAACGAGAAAATCAGAGCTTGAAAGAAGGATTTTTGGGAAAACAGTAATGAGATAACAAGCAGTTCACCACTTCTTCAACAACCTAGCACAACTTCCTATGGAGAAATGTTTAAAAAAAATTAGTGCAGCAGCGTTGAGATAAATCTATTACAATTACGGGGTTCTCTCAATCTGGAAAATTAGGGAAAATCAGGGAAATTCTGGATTTTGTACAAAACGTCATGGAAAGTAAGGGAACTCTAATCTGTCATTGGCTCATCTCTTCATCAATATAACTTTTTGTCTAAGTTACGATAACAAGTTTAATTTTCTTGATATGTAGTATCTGAGGGCTGAGTATTGTATGCGCTATTTAATAGGAAACGTATTTCTTCTTGAAATAATTTCAGTTAATTTAATTTTCCTGGAAGATGGGGGAGAAAAATTGGACATCGTATACGTCGACTACATGTTATCTATGAATTGATGCAATTAAATCTAGTCTTAATGTTGTTGGGTGCACTTGCGTAGTTTTCTGCGTGATGTTAATACTTGTTCCATGATTCTCTAGCTAGTACAGATTACACAACTTCTACTGGGAGCATTTGTTCCCTTTGAAACACTGTCCGATAAGATTGGTATGTTGAATGCACTTTACTTGTATATGATAACATTAAGAAGTGTGTAGCAACAACTAGAGTGATCAGCAGCAAACCATTTTAAAATGTCGCACAGAGTCTTTATGAACTGTAAGTTATCTTTCTTCAAAACTGTCACAGCACAGTGTGAAACATTTTTAAGGAATTTTTTATTCTTGAACCTTTTGTTCCTTTCCTTAGAACTTCAAGATCTCGTGAGAAATCTTCTGAGCAGTTGTGTCAAACAAAGCAATGAAAGGCAGTCATAGTTCAGTGAAACTTGTTTCATTGAGTCTGAGTTCAAGTAAAAATTTAATTGGAAAGGGAAAAAAGGTGGTTATTGGTTTCAAGAAAAGAACTACAGTACTAAAGATGTAAAAGCATCAGAAAAAGAGAATCTAGCATTCAGGCTTGGCTGTCAAAAACTTGTTGGCTACAACTCATACGATTGTGGAAAGGAGTCCTCTTAAGTACAAAAAATCCACAGACAGTTTGTGTCTTTCTGTATTAAATTCCAGGGATCTCTCGAAGTTTGTCCGAGAGAATGAATAGAAGATAGACAGCATGAGGTTAGATGACTTCTTTGGAAAGATAATGCCCAACATCCAGAACTGTTGTGAGTTATTGCATGTTGTCAGATTGTTTGATTTTTTACCCATAGTAACTAAAGATGCAAGTGCTCGGAGAAAAGCGGCTTAAAAGACTTTTTCCACGTCGTTGTTGGTTGGTTAATATTGGCCATTTTCAAAATTTCGACTTACATAGGTAAATAATGGTTTATTTCATCTCTCTTTCCCACGAGAATATATTTACTTAGTGGCCTCTGGAAAATAAAATGAAAAAAATCTCGAGAATCAAAGAAAACATAAAATTAACTGTTAGTATATTATTGGAAGCTAAAATACATTTCAGATCATGTAATAATTTACACGAAACAGTACCCTAACTTATAACACTATATCAATACTAATTTCCCAAATCATGTATCAGTATTTATTTTAATGCTTTCCAAATAATATTTCCTAAAGTTATTGTGTGGAAGTTGAATATGTATATTTTGCATCCTCCTTCTTGATTTTTTTTAAAAGGAAGAATTAGGCATAATGCTGTAAAACTCAATTTATTTAACACAATTGAATTATATTTTAAACTAGATTGATTATAATACATAATACTTATTATTATCGATAGACGAGCTAAAATAATGCATTAATTTAACAATTTAAAGCTGTACCGATGACACATAGATACGTATATACTTACTTTTTTTTCATGTTTAATTAAAGAAATGAAAAAATTCATTAGTATAAATGCGTAATTAGCTTCTGTTTCGGTGTTATTTTTAAAATCACAAAACCAGCTACAATTTTACTTCATTTTAACAGTTAGCTAAAACTGTAGGAATTTGAAATTTAAAAAATGATAAATTAAACTTCGTTCTTTTCTATATTGACATAAACTATTTCTTGGTTTCTTAATAATCGTCCTTACTATAAAAATCGATTGCATAAATATGTCAGTGCGTGACGCTTCAAATATAGAAAGTACCATACACTGCAGAATACGTGATGAAAAGTAAATTGCTTATGGTGCGTTAGAATAAAATGCTGAACAAAAAAGTATTTGATACCTTTTTCTAATCATAGATTTTGTGTAAATCATTAACGTAGTATGGTCAGCGCGTGACGTTATCAGATTATGGCGAGAGTGCGACTTTTAATGTACTACGAAAAGTACTGTACACAGAAGAATATTTGGTGAAAAGTGAAATGCTTTTATGTGTGCATTAGAGTCAAATGCTGAACAAAAATATTTAAAACGGTTTTCCTAATCACAATAAAATTTGTGCAAAACATTAACGAGCAATACCACACGTCACAAACTGACATTCAAAATATACTCTTCGTTTGTAATTGCGGTATAACTCCGAGAAGTTCAAAAAATGTAAATTGGACATATGATATGCTAGCTGAAATATTAGAGATCACGTTCTCGATTAAATAACACGTATATATTAAAAATACTATTTATCATAGAATATTAAAGTTCAGTCACGCACTAACTTTTTTACAACTCGCACATACACTTTGATATACATTTCACCAAACTCTCTGAAAGTATGGGCCCAACAAAACTATGTATTACTTAATAGGGGAACGTTTGAAGTTTTACTTTCATAAAAACAATACCATTTTGTAGGTAGTTACAGCATATAGTAAGATAAAAAGAGCCTGATGTACTGACATGATCGTGTAATCGAGTTTAAATTATAATACTTACCAGGCCGTAAACAATACTAGAAAGAAACAGGTCATACATAAAGGAAATAAGCTTAACATGTATTTATTTTAGATTTTGAATTCCAACATCCAACATTCCAGCATTTTTAAAACTTTTTAAATTAATCCAACAACAGAAGCTTACTATGTATGCATTTGTATTAAGACTTATTAAAGTATTTTTAGTAAACACACATCCTATACCTAGGGCTGCAGCTTGTATTTTTGGGAGTAGTATCTGATTTTGGCGCCCCTTCAAAGGAGCCAAAAATGTACAACAGCTCCTCTTGATCTTCATTTGCCTCCTACAGTCCGGCGCTTGGGGACGTGATTCTCCCAGACTTCCCTGTGAGGAATGTCATCTCTAAATTCTCGAGCGCATCCTCAATTTAAAAACATTTTACGGTCTAAAACTATAGAAACTATGCAAAACTGTACTTACACCTTCCATTTTTTACTTTACACCCACCTCAAGCTGAAAATCCTTGCGGAATCCCTCGGAGGCATGTGCGCCCTTTGCTCTTTTTTACGGATTTTTTGAGTTGACAAGAAACCTATCTTAACAATCTGTGTCTGGTGACCCTAGATTGCTTCAGGTGTGCGTTAAATCAACACACTGGTGACGTAAGATAAATCTTCGATGAAAATGCTGTAACAGTCAGCACCAAAACAGGGTTGTGCTAATCAGTACCTGTGCCAATAAGCACGCCTAGTGTGATTTTGGAAACTAATGAAACCTTCAGACATATCTGCCGACCATGCATTTGACTCCTTGAACATCCAATGCAAGATGATAACGTACCACTGAGGGCCATAATTTTGTTATCCATGTTCAGTGCTTTCTGGCATTTCACGCGTATGCGCATCTCCAGTCATAACTTTACTCGTCTGATGAGGAAACGAATAGAGGAAAGACCCAGACCCATATAAGGTACCATCCCAGCATTCCCCACTTAAGACAAGAAAAGCTTAACAAATGTCGGGTAGCCCCGGAATTCGAACAAAGGACCTAATTACGAAACAGCAGCAGCAGCACCACCACCACCACTATTATTATTTTTATTATTAATTCTTACCAATCTTGTACAGTCTACATCTATAATCGGACCTAAAGTTCAGGAAAGAGGTCAAGTTGCTGTTATTTACTTAGATTTTCAAAAAGCCTTTGACAAAGTTCCTCATAATTTACTGATTAAGAAACTTTCACTGTATGGTTTTTCAATTCCTCTTACGAAGTTCGTATTTAACAGACTGATATAATGGTATTACATCCTCCATATATCAGGTAACCTCTGGAATCCCTCAGGGTCCGAACTTAGGACAACTGTTGTTCATTATCTTTATAAATGACTTAACTTTCCATCTGTCTTGTAACAGTCTACTATATGCTGACGATCTAAAGATTTTGAAATCTATTACAAATATTAATGACCATCTGACGCTGCAAAAAGATCTTGATAAGGTACTTGAATGGTCCAATAGAAATCTTACTTTTCAACGAAAAAAAATAATTGGTATATCTTTTACTAGGAAAACTAATCCTTCTAATTATCCGTATAAATTATGAAATAATCTGATAGAAATAAAAACCACTGTTGAAGATCTAGGCATTACTACGGATAGCAAATTAAATTATACTAAACACATAGAAAATATCATATCCAAAGCTCTAAGAAATCTAGGTCTTATATAATGGATATGTAGAAATTTCAAGAGTCTTTTAACATGTAAAGTCTTATTCTGCTCCTTGGTTAGATCGGGCCTCTAATATACAAGTCCAGTTTGGACCTACAAAAGAAAATATATAGAACAATCTATCGAAAAAGTTCAGAATAATTTCTTATTTTGGCTCAAATGGAAATTTAAGAGTAAATTCAGTGTTCTACGTATTGAGAGTATAAGAACATACATGGGTCTCACTAAATTGTCAGATCGCCGCCTAGTAAATGATATTAAATTGTTTCACGGGGCATTGCATGGTCAAATAACTACAGATTGTATCAAAATGAGGATACCACAGTATAATATGAAAAGTTCCTCTGTGTTCATTCATTCTAATTGTGAAACATCGCCGATCTCGCGATGCACGAAATTAACTAATGATAGATCAAAAGATAGATATATTTCAACAAAAAATTAAGTATATTTACGGTCAATTAATGAAGCGTAATGATAAGGAATAACAGTATCCCTCACTAAATATATATGACTTCAAGTTTATTATATACACATAAGTCTATTGACTATTTTGGGTGCCATATGACATGGAATAATTTTTTCCAATATGATATATTTTTTTTAGTGATGTATTTTATTTTTTTATTTTTCTTTCTCTCTCTCTCTCGCTCGCTCTTTTAATCCCAACCTTATTTGTCGTTTTGTTAGAACAGATACTACAAGGATTCTACATTTTACTAGAAATAATTTTCTCTGTTTTCCATGTTTTGCTATACGCATTTAGTAACTATATGATTTTTCTCTCTAATATAATACCAGTTTGTATATCTACTCTACTTTATACTGGATGTATAACCAGGGATTTGAGCAATCAGCTTCGTTGGAAACTGTATTGCCAACTGTTAAGAAATGGTCTAAATGAATCAAATAATTTTACCACAAAGTTTTATGCTGTATGATTTTAATATGATATACGACTAGAATACATGATATGATTATTTATGTATGTCTTTTGTTTAACTTTGGAGTGTCACAACATGGAATTATCTGATTCTAAATAATGACTATTGTTATCATGTTTAGTAACTGTTACTTTTTATGATTTTTATTGTACCTTTATATACGAAGATCTCAACTAAACAGATCAATATGATCTTACTTGATTTTATTTTCCTATATTTTTAATATACCTTTATATTTCTGTGCGATTATGCATGTTTAATTCTGTAAATACTCCTTATAATCGTTCGATTTTCTGTATTATAATGCCTATTCTTGTATTTATTCCATTTTTGTACTTGTTGCATTATCTTGTATTTGGGTGACATGCCCAGGCCAAAAGCTGTATTGTCAATAACCTGGAATAAAGTATTATTATATAGTGTAAAGTATTATTATTGTTAATAATAATAATAATAATAATAATAAAAAGTAGTAGTATTATTATTAACATTAAGTATAAAATATAATTATTGTTAATAATAATAATAATAATAAGATGAAGAATTTATACTTTTTTTTGCGGGTTATTGACAATACAGCTTATGGCCTGAGCATGTCACCCAAATACAAGATAATGCAACAAGTACAAAAATGGAATAAATACAAGAACAGGCATTATAATACAGAAAATCGAACGATTATAATTCAATTCAATTTATTATTTCCAGTGTTCTTATTACATTATATTTACAGATTATAGTCAGATTTAAGAAGAATCCTATCTTCAGCCGTTTTTGGATTCTCCTTTTGTTTATGTCACATACAAGTGGCACAATGTAGTTTCGTGCTAGATATAAAGTTTAACAAGCACAATACAAAAACACTAAAATTACATAAATACTTTTATAAAGTTTTTAAAAAAAAAAAAAAAAAAAAGAGAACAATCTAAAATATTACCAATTGGCGTACAAACATAAATCACATAAAACACTCATATTACGTAAATACATACATATTAACGACAATATTAACTGCATTGATAAACATATTATTACAGTTAAAAGGAGAAACAATTCTAAAAATAATCAATCGCAATGCAAAACATGATAACATATGAAACTTGTGGACATCTTATGAATAATAGTACTATTGATGGTTAATTACAAAAAAACATACCAAACAACAAAGAACCAAATAAAAAAGAGTAACTATACAAAGAGCTAAGACAAAGATAAGAGCAAGCGAAGCAACGAGAGAAGACGGAAATGTAATAATTGTGGATAAGATGTTCTGTACAAATTGGTTACTATCTTTTTTTTTTTTTTTTCTCAGAGTCTATTTTACGTTTTGCAGTAGAATGTGCTTTATTTAAAGCATGCTGAAATTGCATATAAGTTTTTATTCTAATTTCTTTAGGGAGAGTGTTCCAAATTAATGTAGCTCTGTAGCTGATACTGCGAAGACCATAGTTAAGGCGAGGGCGAGGAAGTGCAATTTTTTTATCTGTTTTTGCCCTTGTCGATATCTCATGAGGTGGGTGAAACATCCACCGATAGTAAATATGTATTTCCAGATACTAGCTTATGCATTAGACAGGCTATTTTATATTTATATAGATCTTGAACCGTTAACAGCTTTAGTTCCTTAAATAACGGTGTTGTGTGTGCTAGGTAGTCTGCATTCTTTATTAATCTAACGGCTTTCTTTTGTAAGATGTTAAGACGTTTCTTATTATACTCACTGAGATTCACATACCAAGATTCGACACAGTACGACAAGTATGGGTGTATGAATGTATAATAATATATTATTCTTATATTTTCTGGAAACATCTTGGAAAGTTTGCGAAGTATTCCAACGTGACATGATAT
>JAGDQP010040343.1:0-17333 GCA_022664845.1 Lepisma saccharinum | reverse complement strand
GATTATGTACAATAAATAATTTCTTGTTCAATCAAACTGATGCTTTTTATTTCTTTTCCTCACAAATAACATCCAAATGAACCGTGTAAAAACCTTTTGTCCAAAGAATGACATACAGTTTGTCTACGTATTCTGTACTTGTAATCATTTCTTTATGCTTTCAAAAACTTCTCAAGTATATGTTCGTTGTCTGGGTGTGTCTATAAATTTCTCGTAGATTTCATTGCATATAGGGATATATGCTAAGGTTTCCACTACGTTTTGTTCCAAGGATTTCACCGACATGTGAATGCAGTCGTGACTTCCACAATCAATGTAAATGTGGTCAAAGCAAGCAAGATAAATTAGCGGAACATTTGCTTTCCACTTTTTGAATACTATACATTATGCAAGCAGGCTTAACGTCAAGAGTCGTACAGAACCGCCATTCGAAAACTACATCCAAAAAATCCTCGTTCAACGTCTTTATGTATTTTATTGATCAATCACAATAAAGAATACAACTTGTCCCTATCTGTCTCATGACAAGTGTCTCGTAAAATAAATACCGGAATGGTTGAATCAAGATTTACTTCATGTAGTACCTGACGTCATTACTTACATTTCATAAGTACAATAACACATACAACTTGACAAATACAATATTTATTCACTTAATCCCAATACTTGGGAACAAATGACGTTATTCCTGATTATGCCTAACCTATATTGCAAGCAAAGATGTTGCTGCATGTGATTTCTGTGGAACAGTCTTGTATCATATCTATAAAATATAATGTTCTTACTTTTGTAGTACTCTGAAAGTCTGTACTTCACTTACTATTGTAAGAGTAATATTCAGTGTCAGTACTGTTGTGCCATAGGTGACTAAAAGATACATTACAATGCTGTTGTAGCCTAGTGACACATCCAGTCTTACGCAATGCACAAGTATTTTAATTTCATAACATTACTCAACCTGTTCCCAAAATATCAAATAGTCTGCTAAAGTACAAGATTAACTCTAGTGACCAAGATCTGTCTCTAATGATCGTTCAACTGGACTTCATTTTTCAAGACATATCCTGTTTTAATTTGAAAACAAAAAAGGTAATTTGCACTCTATGTTGAGCTGTATTTCCTATTCTTCCAGTGTAATGTTGATCATAGTTACGAGATCATACAAATATATATGTATCTTACAGATACAAGTTGTATACAACGACATGACTCCTCAAATATAAGTACGTCTCAGTCCATGAATAGCAATACGTTCATCTCAGCATTAGTTACATTGATTTCGAGCACTAGCCCATTGGTTAAAATGTCCCCCGAATCAAGTCCCGGCAAATGCATAGGTGCGCCTTTTCATAGCCAAAGGCCAAATAAAGTTGTATTATATCGTGCTTTTAACGCAAGCGCCCCTGGTAAACCATTTTAAAACCAATACTTTTTATTACACTGATCGAAAAGGCCATTCTGCAGTTTCTCGACTTAATGTAATTTCACAATTATTTATCACCATGGATGCTGTATGATTCACAGTTAACATATCATTTGGGGAGTCGTGGGTTCAATACCGCATCCTGACTGAGGTTTTCCTTGGTCACTGCATTCGGGAGGTCGTGGATTCAATACCACATCCTGACTGAGGTTTTCCCTCAGTCACACCTTTTCAAATCTTAGTTAATTTAGGCCATTCTTTTTTTTCAGGGCCTAAGGGGTGTCGTTTAATATTATTTTATTATTTGTTTTTTCTAGTGCCAAGCAATCAAAGGTTTCATTTTCTGTCTTTCAAGCTAGCCGTAGCCATGCCACAGTAATGGCTTAATATTTTGTTCTATGCTTTATAATCTCCGACCATTTTTGGTCCTTTAGTCCCAAGCATTCAAACAATCATTTTTCATGTTTGGTACCCTCTAGGATCACTTCAAAAGCTCTGAGTGTTCCCTAACAGTGTTGTTTTATTACAATTTTCAACCATGATTTCGTTCTTTAGTCCCAAGCATTTAAAAAAAAATCAATTTTTTATGTTTGCAGGGCCTACTTGGGACCATAAGTGTTCACCAACAGTGCTGTCTTATTACAATTTGCGACCATATTTTGGTCCCAAGATTCATTTTTTCATGTTTCAAGGGACTTCAGTGTATTTCCCAGCATTACTACCTTATTACTCTGTTGTACCATTTGTGAGAATATTTTAGTCCCAACGATTCAACGGATCCATTTTATGTTTCCCAACAGTACTATATGCTCTACAATTTGAGGTCATGTTTGGTCCCAAGATCCATTTTTTCATGTTTCAAAGGACCTCAGAGTGTTTTCCAATAGTACTGCCTTATTACTCTGTTAACAATTTGTAAGCATTTTTACTTCTAGGGTTTCAAACGATCCAGTTTTTCATATTTGTAGGTCCCTGACATCCACTTTGGACCTCAAAGTGTTCCCCAAGAGTACTGACTTGTTACTCTGTTACAGTTTTCTTGTCAATATTTTAGAACATTGGGCCCTGTGGGTCACGTTGCGATCATACTGTTTACTGCTTTTAACATTACAATATTAAGTATATATACGGCCTACGGCGGGCTTGCAGCCCGGCCAGCAAAGGTCTGGTACATCATTCGCTAATTATTTTTAATTTAACGCATGTGTGTTCATCTAGTTTATATTTCCACTTGTTATCACCCTGTCACATAGTACTGGGCGGGCCCTGCACCTTTTGGTCGCATAAAGTTGTCCCAACCAGAGTTGAGCACTAAGTCATTGGTTAAACTGTTCCTGCATCAAGTCTCGGCAAATGCCAAATAAGTTATATTATGTCGTGCTTTTAACACAAGCGCCCCCCGGTAAACCATTTTTCAACCAACACTTTTTTATTACACTGATCGAAAAGGCCATTCAGCAGTTTCTCCCCCGACTTAATGTAATTTCACAATTATTTATCAACATGCACGCTGTATCATTCGCAGTTAACATAACATTTGGGCGGTTGTGCATTCAGTAGCGACAGTCTACCATCCTGACTGAGGTTTTCCTTGGTTACTGCATTTCACCGTCGTGGGTTCAACCCCAACAGCCGTTCATCCTGACAGGTCTTTTCCTCAGTCAATGCATTCGGTAGGTCGTGGGTTCAACCCCAACAGCCGGTCATCCTGACAGTTTTTTTCCTCAGTCACTGCATTCGGGAGGTCGTGAGTTCAACCCCAACAGCCGGTTATTTTGACAGGTTTTTTCCTCAGTCCCATCAAGCAAATGCTGGGATGACCTGTGCTAATATAATTTCTATATATGATTTACAAGTGATCTATCCTAATTTCACATTGGATAATAGTAATGTGGAGTCATGTATTGCTGATGGAAAGCACCTATGGGTCAAAGGAGTAACAATTCTGCAATGTAACTTGCAAGATAGGCAAATGAATTTACAATTTTTTGTAGTGAATAACAGTCTAAAATATACAATTTTAGGTAGACCAGGCATAAATGTATTTTGACCTAATTGGAGGAATACTTTTTCAAAAATTTCATCAATTTCATGTTCTAACATCAATGCTAACATACCAGATTCAGTTAATGAATACCAGTTAAAACTTCAGGAACGAGTTGCAGATGTGTTTGATACCAATGTAAATATCCTGGTTTCCAATATAACAGTGAAAGTCCTGTTAAGTGAAAATGCAGTTCCCATTTTTAGAAAGGCGTATAAGGTTCCATACAGCATGGAGGAAAAGGTAAAAGCAGCTATTGATAAATTACAAGATCAGAAAATTTTGTCATTCACTGAATACTCGAAGTGGTCAACACCAATAGTCGTAGTACCAAAGAAATCTGGGTCTATTCGTATATGTGCAGACTATAAGGTCACGGTAAATCGATGTTTGAAAAAAATGTATTATCCATTACCAGTACTAGAGGATATGTTGCATAAGTTAAAGGGAGCCACAACCTATGTCGTCCTGGATCTTAACCAAGCATATCAACAGCTTCAGCTTTATGATGAATCCAGAAAATTAGTAAAAATCAACACGCAGTGGGGACTTTTCAAAAGGAATCGATTGCCACTTGGTTCATCCACGTCTCCATTCGTGTTTCAACAATTCATGGACATGACTCTCACGGAATTTGATTTTGCGCAAGCTTTTCTCGACGACGTGATTATTGGCGGTATGGGAATAGAGGATTGCTTTGAAAAAACAGCCCAAATTCTGCAAAAATTCCGTAAACTCAATATAAAAGTAAATTTGTCCAAGTGTCAATTTTTTTGAAAGAAGTTTAATATCTCGGTCATAGGATTACTTCCAATAGCTACATCTCAATTGAAAAGCATAAATTAGCGATAGCAGAGTGCCCAAGACCAGAAAATGTGTCACAACGTCGTTCGTTTCTAGGTTTGGTTAATTGTTTTCAACGAAATGTGCCAAATCTTTCTTCAAATACACATCTGCTATATCAGCTATTAAAAAAATGTTCGTTGGAATTGGACTGTGAACATCAAAAACAGTTTGATACTATAAAACAAATGATAACAAATACTACAGAAAATTATGTGTTTAATCCTAGAGAAGAAGTATTCCTTATAACAGATGCTAGCCCTTATGGGGTAGGAGTGCAGCTCTGTAATCGAGATCAATCAGGAAAGATGAAAACAGTAGCTTGTGCCTCAGCATCGTTGACAAAAGCCGAAACTCAATACTCCCAGTACGAGAAAAAAGCTCTCTGTCTAGTTTTAGGGATAAAACGTTTTCATAAATACCTTTATTGCAGACCCTTTACAGTGATCACGGACTCTTTACCAATGTGAAACTCATCTTTGGTGACGATAAACCAATTCCTGCAGCAATCCATCCCCGATTGGTACGTTGGGTTCTTTTTCTCACAGGCTATGACTATAAGATTATTTACTCTAAACAGGTACCGGTAGCGGATTGTCTGTCAACATTGCCAGTACCCGCAAATACAGGTGACGAAAATGTATCTCAGGAGTATATTTTGAATGTACGTTATGACTCTTTATTAATTAAATCATTACCTGATAAAATTCAAGCTGACCCAGTTTTAAAAGAAATATGGACATGGACCAGAGAAGGTTGGTCCAAAATATAACCGGTTAAGTATAGAAACAAAACTTTTCAGCAATATTTTTCCAAACGAGCATTTATCACTACTCAGTATAATTGTCTCTTTTACGGTAATAAATTGATTGTTCCTCCAACGTTTAGAAAATAAATACTTGAGTCAGTTCATAAGTTGCATCTAGGAATATCTAGATTGAAAACAGTGCTGCGTACGTATTACTGGTGGCCAGGAATGGATGGGGAAGCTGAAGAATTTATACATTCAAGTAATAACTGCTTAAATTCTCAACGAAACAGACCTAAAGTTCATTATTCTTCGTGGGATAAAAGTACTAAGCCTTTTCATCGTATACACATGGATTTTTTTTATTTTGCTGGGATAAAATTTGTATTAATTGTGGACAGTTACTCAAGGTGGATACAAATTAATATGGTTAAAGACACAACTGCACACGAAACGATAAATAAACTTAAGGATATGTGCTTCTATGTTGGGTTTCCCGATATTATAGTCACAGACAATGGTCCTCTTTTTTCCTCGTGGGAATTTATCAATTGGTGTAAGAACACTCTATCTGATTACGCAAGTCTCCGCCTTACCACCCGGAATCGAACGGGTTAGCAGAAAATTTGTGCAAGATACTAAATATATGTTAAAAAGACATCTCACAAAATCACACACATCAAATTGGATAGAGCTAGTAAAAGAAATTCAGAGTGATCTTCGTTTTGCACAAATCCCTCTTCTAAATGGAAAATCACCAGCGCAGGTAATATATAATTTTAGTCCAAACACGAGATTCAACAGATGGTTAACAGAGATTAGACAGCAACACCAAAAGTCCAAAGAGATGTCCAATATAAGTGAATCGAGGCTACCCAATATAGGTACTTATGTTTATTTTAAAAATGCACCAAACAAGCTTCCTAAATTCATACAGGGTAAGGTTACCAAAATTATTGGTACACGTATGGTTGAAGTTGAATATCAGGGTCGATTGCGAAGACTACATTTGCATCAATTAGGAAGATCGCCTCAGGAGTTTCCGACGAATCTAGAGGTATCGAAGTCTAATGAAACTTTATGGTTTCAAATGGATCTGGATAAGACACAACCAGCACCACAGCAAGTTGCTGAAACATAAAGGAGATCTCAGCGAGTTCGACAAGAGAAACGACATTTTCCTTGTGAAGGTCACTAGCAGTGTAAAGACAAACTATATTTTCTCTCTATGACAAAATATTGTTGAATTGGTTTATGTTTTCTACTACTGATATGGATGTAATTTAACAAAAGACTTTGGTTTAAAATACTATTTTGGAATCTTAATTCTATAAAATCTAATTGATTTAGATTATGATGTAATGGAATTAATTCAATTTTGTTATTTTCTTGTTTGTAATACTGTGTTCAAAAATTTATATTTTATGGGATTTTATGAAACATCTTGTTATGGATGAACACTGAAGTTAACTGGATGCATGTACACTCGAGGATAAAGATAATTTGGTTGAATGGTGTAAGTATGATTCCACCGAATGGAGAGTGATTTGCGATATGGGATTTTATGAACATTTAGAACTAATAATAATGAATGATTTTATTAGCAGACTTGGAAATGTAAACACTTTTTTGGCCATAAGATTATGGTAACAACTTACGCTTTAAATATGTAAATTGTGCTTTTTCTTAGATTCTTCTAGTTTTGGGTATCGTAATGGATACTCGTAAGATTTGTTCAATGTAATGGTATGTGAACGTGATGTTGACATTGTTGATATCGTATGTATAACGCTATTTGAAATTACATTGATAGTAATATGATAAAGTCTCTGACGTTCTCTAACCATCTGTGCTGTATAATTTTGAAATGGAAGGATGCGTTTTAAATACTACACCGGCCACAACTTTAGGTGTGCTACGAGATATATGAACCCACAATCTATACATATATATAATATAAAAATCATTAGTAAGCACATTTATATTAGCACACACATAGTGGCAAGCACTTCTACCTCTGTCACTTTAACTTGTGTGGCGAGTTGTTCCGCCTGAATTCCGTTTAAGTCCTCACGAGCTTCCTTCAAGTTGCCGTCGACAGTCTCCTTCCATTCCTGGACTTGGTCGAAAATTCTTGTCATGTCTGCTTTCAGAGTTGCAGTAGATTCTTCACATCTGTTACTGACCTCGTCCACTCGCGACTTGATCTCTTCCACCCTTCATTCTAACTTTTGCATCTCTTCACGCTGCTCATTCAACTGGAATTTAACTCCTTTGTCCAGCTGTTCTATACGGGACTCCAATACGTCTCGTGTCCTTCCTAACTGGCGCGCTATCTTCTCACTCAGATGTTGTGTCACTTCCCCTTTCATATGCTTACTCTGAAGAACAACCTGCTCACTCAGCCATTTACTTTGATGATCGATCTTCTCACTCAGGTGTTCACTCTGATGACCCATCTTATCATTCAGCTGTTTACTCTGATGATCTATCTTCTCATTCAGATGTTTACTCATCTGCTTCGTTCCTTCAAGCAATTGTTCTAGGATAGACGTTGTCACTGGCTATTCTTCACTCTTTCCTCCCGAGTTATCAAGTTTTATCAGGGGCCGATCTTCCGATTTTTCTTCATCAAATCTAGTATTGACTCTAATATGTCATTTGAAAAGCATACTTCGCAGATAGTTAACGATGCATATAAAAAACTAGGATTCATAATATAATCAGGAATGCTAAATGTTTTAATAATATACATTGTATTAGTTTATTATACAATAGTATGGTAAGAAGTAAACTGGACTACGCATTAGTTATTTGGTCACCCAGATATAAATCACAACAGAAGAGAATAGAACAAATTCAGAAAAGGTTTTTACGATTTCTTTATTATAAAAAATATCATGTATCGGCTTATAGATAAAAATACCTTATAAACAATTGTTATGTGAATTTAATTACGTTACTCTGAAAAGCAGACGGGAAATATCTGATCAGATATTCCTATACAAAACTGTAAATGGTATTCTTGATAACGCAACATTCCTATGTAGAATAAATTTTAACATCAGCAAATTTAATCTTCGTTCCAGAGATTTATTATCATGTGCAATTCCAAGAACAGAAAAACACAAATCTTCACCACTCCTCAGAGTCTGCTTAATGTACAATAATTTATTAAACGAATGTCGAGATCTGGATTTCAGTTTAACATTTTCAATATACACAAAATTATTGAAAAAACTATTGGCTCATGACATATAGTATAACAAAGTTAATTTTAAGCAAGTCATTGTTTTATATACTAGCACAATATTTGCAGATACTTTTAAATCACAGTCAGTTTTGTTTGCTGTTGTCATTCTATTTCTTTTTCTCTATTTTTCTTAATCTTACCTTAATCTAAGTTTTGTTACAGAAAGAGTAAGGCGGTAGGCGGGGCCAAGATGGCGACCTTCTGGAGGTCCGAGGATCTGCCATCTTTGGAATTGCCGGTTGCCTTACCTCAAATACAAATAATTATGCTAGCACAATATTTATAGATACTTCTGAATCATAGTCAATTTTTGTTTGCTATTATCATTTCATTTCTTTTTCTCTCTTTTTTTAGTCTTACCTTAATCTAAGTTTTGTTACAGAAAGAGTAAGGTGGCAGCCGGGGCCAGAATTGCAGATCTTCTGGAGTTCCGAAGATGTCATATTTGGAATAACCGGATACCTTTCCTTAAATACAAGCAACCAAAACTTTATATTCTCCTTCGTGTTCCATATATTACACTTATTTGTAGATGCTTATGAATCATACTTAATTTTTTCTTGATGTAGTTTTTACTTTATAGTTGTCTCTTTTTTTCTTTTCTTTGTACCATTAAAAAATTGCTATTGAAAGAATGAGGTGGCATTGAGGACCTAAATGGCAGATCTTCTGGAATTCCGAAGATTTGTCATTTTTTTAACAGCCGGATGCCTTACCTGAAACATATGAAGTTGTAAATTTGTATTCTTATTTCTATCTTTTAATTTACTTTTGTATTACAGTATCTTGTATTAGTAAACTATATATGCCTTCTTTAACTGGAGATGAACATCTCTGTTGAAGGTGCACAAATAAATAAATAAATAAATAAACTTCTTTTGCATGTAATTCCTCCTTAATGCGTACTCGTACAACTGGAGAAGTTGACGTAACCATTCCAGAATCTTGCTCTCCCAAAGAATTTTGCGTTTCCTGCGCTTCCGGGATCTTTTTATTTTCTTCTTCTTTTATATACGCTTCTCTCACGGAATGTGTGGGGACCATGTTTGCTTCAGGTTCCGATACCGCCGGGATTTCTTCTTTCTTCTCTTCTTTCACATTTATATATCCTCCTTCCATTTCGTCCACTAATGGTTTCGTAAACATGTCACATGAACTGACCATCTTAATATAAATCGTCTCTGCACTCCACAATAAATAGTCCATTGAATAGGCACTTCTCCAGTTTCTCACTAGATATCTCTGAGTCTCATAATCTTTATGTAACAGTCCTGTGCGGCTGTTATCTTCCGTACCGCAGTGAGCATGCATGACACACTGCGGATAAGGAGAAGTGATGGGGCTGCCAGGGCAAGAGACCACATTCTCTGAGTTCCGTTCCTCTCGAAGAGAAACAGTCGCCCAGGGAGGTTATTCCTCAAGGGAGGGACCAAGGTATATGAGCTACTGGTTTCGAGCCTCCAAAGAGATATGGTCGCCCGCGGCCCAAAGATTGCGGAAATTTAGTATGAGCTACTGGTTCCAAACCCCCAAAGAGATATGGTCGCCCGCGACCAACAGATTGTGGAAAGGTTGTATGACGTTCAGGAGTGTAGGTTCAGTGCCTCTAATTGAGTAACGGTTGCCTACAGTTAATTTGTAGGAAAGGTGGGAGAAACAAGGGAATAATCCCGCACTGCAATTCAACGCTGTAAGTTCCACTCCTCGAATGAGAAGCAGTCGCTTGTGTGATCATACGAAGCTGAAGAAAGAATGTTCAATAAAAATCACGTGGTCTGTATAGATGCTTACTTTATTGTTACAAAAGCAAGACAAAAAACAAAACAACAACACTATTTCACGTTCTTAACATACGACCTTACGGTCTAACGGCCAGGTGCCTGTCGTTCGGTTTATATAGAAGTCTACAATGAACTTTGATGCCTACTGATTTTGTCCATCAAATATTTATAAAAACAAATGTTAGTTATTAACGAATAATTTGTGATGTGTCAGTTCTTGAACATCACTACTGCCATCTGTTGGCTGTTGAAGAAAACCAAGCCGCTAGCCTTAGAGCAACTCATAGAGGTCTCTATGATACTGTCTCTATGTATCAAACTGTATTTTAGTTTTTTTTCATTATTATTATTTTTTCTTTTTGGGATTTATTCATTGTAAATAAATCTAGGTATTTAATAATGGTCAATGCATGGCCGGGTCTCCCCTACGTCACCCCCCTATAGTAACGAGAGTACTTATTTTGATGTGATTACTAGTATGTAAGTGTTTATGCTTATTCTTAGTAATAATATTTTCTTTATTATTTTAAGGAATTTATTTTGATTGTTTTGCCTTCCGCTATTTTTGGGACTCTGGATTTCCGCTCTACATCCCGATATTCACTTTATATTTCGTTCTTTTCGTCTCGTGTGAGTTTAATTCGAGACTGTTTTTCCCGTGCTGTGTGCGCGTGACGTCATGTGTGTTTGTACCCAATCTAAAAATGGCGAGTTAGAGTATCGTTTCAATCGTCCTGCATTACATTTCGCAGAATTTCTACAAATTATGTAGCCAACAAGACAGCTAGGATATAATTCGAGACGTGGTGAGTCTGTTCCAACTTATTTAGAATAAAAGAATAATGGGATAATTCGAGTGTTGGATAAAACTTGATTATCAGTGAACTGTTGCTGCGTGCTTCGTGCTACAGAGGGTAGCCATCTTGAAAATTTTCATAAACTAAATTTTTATTCTGGATTATTAGCGTTAATTCCAAGTGAGACGATTTAAATTCACGCCGACTTGAACTTTCAACTTTTCACAACCTTTTATTTTATCCGGAGGAAGAACTTTCAACATGCTTGCCTAAATTTTCTTTACCTTCTCCTCCTCCTCCGTATGTGAGCACGGGCATTCTGGGCGAAATTTAGGTTTGATGACATTGGAATTTTGAATATTTATTTTTATAGTTAAGTACTAAAATTTTATACCTCATGATCTCAGAAGTGAATTCAGCCCTTATTGGATAAATATTATGAACCTTAGGCTGTTAAAAGGGCGAAAATATTGTAGAATTTTCGGCGATGTAAATGTATAAAATCTCGATCCTTCATCCCCCTCTTAACGTACTTTCTGGAATTTTGTTTGATTAAAAAAAATGGAAGGGGGTGAAGGAATCGACAATCAATACTTGTGTGTGTGTTTATGTATTCATTAAGTTACAGGCAAGTAGAGCCATGTTAAACTACCTTTCAATTAAGTAAAATCTGTAACTCATTTCTATTTTCGGGCCCAATATTCTAAATTCTTAACTTGAACAATACATGTTATGTGTTACGTGTTTTGCACTGTTTGAGGGTACCAATGAGCCTATTTTTCACTCGTATGAACTTTACTTTTGGTATTTTTTTAACTCAAAATTCTGTACGAGTGAAAAATAGGGGCATTTTGTCTGTACAGATCGCACCTGTGAATTGATGTGATATTATCCATATATTCTATACTTTAATAACTGACTTTACTCTGGTTATAAAAATTTATTTTCCAAAATTTTGATGTGATAAACTTCAAACAATTTAACTATGGATACATTTTAATATAATTGGCACACTGTCATAATGTTAGATGCTACTTGAGGAAACAGCTGTTTGCTGTATATGAGAACGTGTCAACAAGATTTTGTTAATGTCGTCATAAGGTAATGTAAATTTTGACAGGAAAGTTTATAATAAAATAGTAATAATTAAATTCAGGAATCTGTTTAATTTCTTGAGAATAACGAATGGGCTATAGAAATTATACTGTTATTTAAGTTGGTTGAAATTCTTGTGTAATAGTAAAGCTATTACATGATAATTACTTGCGTGTTTCAATCCAACGTAAATCTCTTCCTAGTACAGTAGTGTGATCTAATCAAGATGAGATTTTTGCTTGAAGGGACAGTGAGCTTTGTTTGCACTTTTCTTTTCCATCGACCTATATTACATACAGTGGTACGGATGTAACTTGTCCCTTGTACTTAACGTAATTAGGTTAGGTTCGATGGTGATTATTTCCTGTTTTTTTATCTTCTATTTTGTGCAACTATGCAATTACACTCATCTATTTAATTATTTAATGGAAGCCCACCTATATAGAATGGATTTGGTGTGTAAAGCGAAAATCTCAACTTGACAGTCCTTGGCTTCAGAACTGGAAGACAGCAGGGATTTTTGAGTGTTTACCCGAAATGAACCCAATGATAGTGTGTATCAGCTACCAATTTTCAGTGCCGTGGTGCCTTCTTGAATGCTGGCCCATTTACTTAGTTTGGGTTCATTATGAGGAAGTGTTTAGTTTAGTGTCACCTGTTTCTCTTCGTTGTTCGTGATCCTGTGATTGCATGTGCTTGTACCTAGCCGTCGATTTTGAGTTCAGCTCTTCGATTCTTTTGGTGCTGCTATTAAAAATTCCATTTCTGAACCTAGTGGTTAAGTTCCCTGGGGAATAGCCACCTACAACTTTATATGATCTGTGTTCCTCCTGTCACCCCAATGAGCATACATATGTGTGACTTCGTTAATATTTAATCATGTTGATGTATGCCACCCTAGTGATTTCTGTGTAACCGCGTCGATGTTGAGTGAATATATATATATTAATTTAGCAAGGTCAGGTGACTTGCTGTAAGACTTTCAGACAGGAGCAGAGTACTCCTGTATTTGCAGAGTGCTGGTTATGGCATTATTTGGAGTCAGTGGGGATATAGGCGGGGACGCTGTTTGAGGGAGGTGTAGATGGCTGGACCCCAGTGAATCTTTCTGCGTTGAGGTACAGGCATGGGAGGAAGGTAGGATGAGTGGTGATGTATGGAAGTGGCTTACGCCCGCTCGCTGGGGGCGCCCTGTGGTAACCTGCATGCCTTATCTTAGCCCTGCCACAGGGGTTGTTTGATTAAGCCTCGTTCCAGTTTGGGTGAATCTTCCACGTAGAGCGTGGCCCGGATCTTGTGATGGGAATTTGTTTATAGGCAAGATAGCCAAATCTGGCAATGGTCATTCTGTCACGCTACAAATTCACAATATTATTCTTTCTAGAATTACGGTTAATTAATGTTAAAAGTTTCTTTAACATATATAGAGAAAACAACAAAATGAATTATTGAAATTGTCTCACATCTGCGCCATCATTTGGAGTATTTGTTAAACATACAATACATATAGTAAATTTATTGCTACAAACGGGCTATTAATTCAGCACTGTTATAAACCATGCTGTGAAATTATTGATGGCATGTGTTTAGTTAAAAATGACAACAGATGGCAGTGGCATATCTACAAAATAAGAGGCCCTTGGGACCGATGTCAAATGGAGGCCCTTACATTTAGCACTTAAATGTTTAACGTAAAAAACTTGCAACAGCTTAATTTAGTCAAAATTAATATTTTATACAAGAACAAAACTAACAAGTTTCTAAAACTGAATAGAATACGGTTCTAAATGTATTAGAAGATACCACCGTGGAAGATACTTAACATTTCCGCAATATTTTAGTAGATGATAATATTACGTATAAATATAACACTATTTGTCGACATTTATTTATTTTGTTGTTGAAAAATTGATGAAATTTACAGTAAATATTCTCCAAGATTATTGAGAAGAGCTACTTACGGAAAATTTCTCTCGTCTCACTTCTGGCTCAGCAAACACATTGATGATATCCTAAAAAAAATCGTGTTTCCTTCTGTTCATTGATACTTAAACTACTTATGTGTTCTTTGGCTCATGATTCTTCTTAATATTTCATTACTGGCTAACGAAAAAGATGTCTCGTCAGTTGATACTTTGAGGGGTAACGTTTAAACAGTATCATAATGGTACACTTCGCATCAAAAAAATTGCGACAGCGAACGCCGTGCAGCTAGGCAACCCAAATGGCACCTTCTTATCCCATAATCGTGTCTGGTAAACAGACTCCCTCTTTCTCTTTCCTTCGTCTCGCCCATACTAAAATCAGCAAACATCAAGAGCACGTTTTTGTTCTTCAAAATATATATATATTAGTATCGATAAAATGAAAGAATAAAAGCGAGACGAATCAATATACATAACTTGATGCAGGGAGAAATTTAAACACACAGTGAAACATTGAAACCGATGAACGTCTGTTAGACAGAGGCAGAGATATGAGAAAGAGAGAGAGAAGAAGAAGAAGTAAAGATAAAAATATGGAATTTGAACATAGTAAAAAGATTAAGTTCAGTTCCCACACAATAGAGTTCGCTTCCCACTAAAATCTAACAGCAAGATAGAAGTGACTTTTGGACTTTATATTTGCTCATCGCTCTTTGAATATATAAAGGGTTCTTCAAAAATTCATTAAGTCACTTTCGAAATGGAAACCAAACTTGGTGGTCAGATTAAATACTCATGATTTTCCAGTGAAACTCCAGTTTTGAGACACATTTAGGATAATGTCAAAAGTGTAACACACATGCTTTCTTTTGCGCGGGGTTCGGTTGCAAATTCGGTGTAGCTTATTAAATATACTGGTTCGGAATACTTTGCAATCAGCAATTCCGCCAGGATTTGTTGATTGGGGTGTGTAAAGTCAAAATTGGGAGGATGAACTAGAGTTTTGCACGGTTTCTATCAAAAAGTTCGGGGTAGTCTCCAGAATCGACAGCCCCACAGGGACCGGGGTCTGGCGGAATCACTGATTGTAACAAACCCAGTAGATACCACAGGCCATACCTTCTATTCCAGACTGCGAATGCAAAGTGAACATAAAAAGAAAATGAATGAATGATAATTTTTCTGCTTAATTTCTATCAGAAAGAACCAAGATTATAATTCCAAACTGTATCAAAATGAAAAGTTACAAAAATGTTCAAAAGCAAAATTAGCATGATCCTTATAGGCATAGTAAACTTTACATGTTCCATATTGCAAACGTGAAAAGAAGAAACACATGTAATAATATGTTGGCAAATTAGAGCATGGAAACGAATTTCGTGCCAAACGAATATAAAAATAATTCTTCTCTTGAAATGGCTAAAAAAGGGGGCATTTGCTACTCATGTCTTAGAATTTGTCAGTTCTGGACATGCCACTATATATTCCACCTATTGCGAATATAACGTTCTAATAATTACAGTACTAATGAACTAATGTTTATAACAATTCGCACACATGGAATAAACACGGCAGAGCTCAAAAGGTTACCGACTGATTCGATGTAGATTTGATGACCCGGAAGATGAAGGAGAGATTTTAATTATTTAATTGCGTTTGAACAGTGTTTATTTCAGGGGTGACCAGGATCGGAGATGTTACCCCGAGAACACGAAAAATACGACGTCAAAATTCCCAGTTAAATAGATTTGCCAGACCGGGTCAATCGGGTTACCGGGTCACTCATGTTTGGGTCAGTCCCTATCACCGGGTCATCGAAAGTGGCCCGAATTTGGCTGTGGAATACGCACAAACAGAGAGTGTGTAAATTAAGAGAAGAAATAAATATGAATAGAGAGAAGGAGAGGTAAAAGAAGAGAAAGAAGCAGCGAAGACACGATAACAATACATCAAGAAAGAGAGGAAGAGAAAAAGATCAATGAAAAATATGAAAACTACATTATCATTATACTAAACAGCACACACATCTGTTTACTCGGATTCTGACCAGTGATACTTCGTTAAGTTCTCCACAGTCCCGAGATGAATCTTTGTTTGAATACTTCAGTGTTTGCGAAAAAGAAACTGATTGGTGAGGAATCGAACTCAGGTTTTCAAAGTAGAAGTCCAGCACGATAGCGATACTCTACAGGCGACTTTTTCCATATCGTGCTCAACAAATGCTATAGTGTTTGTTTCTACGAATAATAACATGAAAATGGATACTTCATATCAATGTCGTGTTCTTAACTGTTCCCCCTGAGACTTAATTTGGACTTTTCCAACCAACATTCGTAAATCGTCTTTCTCTCTATAATGACTCATGTGCTCCATTCCACAGTCGGAAATATTATCCGTTTTGTATGAAAAGTGATTAGATTCTTCACGACCGCTTTGTAAAAAAGACGTGGCTTGAACAGGATTCGAACCTATGTTGGTTTGCTTTAATACTTCAAACTCCGGCACTTTTCCTCTACTCCATTTTGCCAACGAAAGACAGTACTCATGAATTATGAAGTTCAAGTGCGAGGAAAATGTAACATTGACTATATGTGATATATTTTGTCTGTACGTATTCTTTAGTAAGTCAACACATGTGTATGCATGTCCTGTTTGTCATGTCGAATTATGAAATGAATATATTATGTGAGTTTTAAGAACAAATCCAGTTTAGGGTAAATATTATGACATTAAGTTACGATCATTTATTGTCTTTTATTTTAACGTAAACTAGCCTCAACGAAGCTAACATCATAAAAAAATATCATTAGCAAATGGAGAAGTTAAAACTGAAATTAAAAGTTCTAATACACTTCGTGTAACATGACAAGTTGAACGTAACACAAATTAAAACTTTGGACAGTTTTTTTTAAGTATCAAAAGTTGTCACTTGCAGGCGATTCGAATGTACAACCATAAGGTTTCCTACTTCAGCAAGTGTCTCAGGATTGAATTTGATTTGGCATCATATGTCTATATTATTCGAAAGTGTAGGTTTTTGTAAATTTCCGAACGGAATAGCTTACTGATTGAAGTCGCTTAGCATCAAAATTATCTCCACATTTTCAACTTCTGTGGAATAAGAAAAGAATAATGTTAGCTGTGTAGAACTTGGCTACCCTCGTCGCCCTCATGGCGGAAGTCTTTCAGGCCCTTGGTTATTTTACACTCTGTCAATTATAATCTGAGCACACTCTTTAGCAGCACTTAGAAAGTTTAAGTTCAGAAATTGAACTATGTGGCAACCTTGCAACAACATGAGTGACCACTGCGCGGGTTTTAATACAATGAGTGTATTAGTGCAGTTTTCGAGTACTAATCTTTGTGAAGAAAATAACGTTTGTATATCTAGTCGTGATGTAGCAAAAAATATGTGAATAAAAGT
>JAGDQP010040342.1:0-16280 GCA_022664845.1 Lepisma saccharinum | reverse complement strand
TCTTTCAGTATGTTTCTTATTACAACTAAACACATCTATTCAAGGGGGCTAATTTCTGTATAACTTTTTTTTCGGGGGAGGGGGCTTTCACATACAGTATGTGTTTTGTTGCGAGATAAGGGTCTAAGAAAACACATATGATGATCTTAATACAAATTCAATTCAAATTTTGCCAAATATTGTATATTCATAAAAAACACATATACATAAAAATTATATTCATGATAAAGGCCAAATCTTTAGCACTAATTCTTTGAGTTTTGTTCACAGAAGGAAGAATGTAGGTTTCATTCCGGGCAGTTAGTTTTCTTGGTTGGCCAGAACGGATTCTATTTGGCAATAAATGCTTTGTTTTACGTTCTTTATGATGTATCCAACGGTAAAGCATGGCTTTTCAATAAGCTTGGCTTACCTGACGCAGTGTGGATTGCTTAAATACACTACGTAGACTGCTCTTGCACACAAAACGATACCTACAATATTTCTTTCGAAAGTAGTATGGTGTTGTCCAAATACTTTTTTGCGATGAATTTACGTAGTCGTCACTCTTTCGTTACCTGTTACATTACAGGCGAATCGAGTGGTAATTAGTCCTATAGTATTCTTTCTAAGGCATCGTAATCATCATTAAAGGGCAAGAGGTTTCGAAATGGACCATGTTTTACGTGTGATACAGTCTTTTCTTCCTCTTTGTTGAACTTGTCCAAATACTTTTTTTTACCCGCTGTATATATTTATAGTTTCCGTATCTATATGTTGTATTATAAACTCAAAATTACGGTATTAACGGTAAACAATAATTGCATCCAAACAACAGTTTAAAGGATAGTGTAAGTCCTAGTGGAAGTCTACTCCTACTTTTGTGTGAGTTCTTGTCGCTTAATTATCTTGTATATTTTTATTTTTCTTAAATTGTGTTTGTATATGACAAAATTACGTTGAATGATCCTTAAACGACAGAAAATGACGTTTTCTTTTATATTTCGTTTTCTTTTTATTTCTTTTCTTTTCTTTTTTCTTTTTTTTTTTACTAAATGGTCTTTATCGATATTATATACGAAACTCCAGAAACAACACAAGCAATGCACGAATTAACTCCTTTATACGTGATGTAATTTATATAAGTACTGTAGCACACGATTTTCAGGGAGGTGTTTATCATGAAATAGTTTAACTAAAGGGAAATAAGCTTAGTAGAAAGGAGAAACGAATGACCATGTACTGTAGAAATAGGAGAATCGACTTCACATTATCAACTTTTCGACTTCCTTTCATCCGTCTCAACGCTACCGGGCGAACCGCACTACATTCTGCACTTGTTCACGCACCTTCTGAATCCAAGCGCAAGAAAGGAAACTGTAATTGTCACATAAGACCAGCCACGTTTTATTAAGGCCTGTGAATTGATAGACGCATCTGCACCTGACGGTCCATTGTCTGGACGGCCATTGTCAGGTTCGGGGATTTCACGTGCTGATGAGTTCCTTTTTAAATTTATTTATGGCCTTTAGTGATGAGTTTCTTGTGGAGTGTAATAATCATCATGAGTAAGAATGGAATTGAAGAACTAAGGGAAATGTGAATATGATTAACTCCACAATTGAAGTCAGGTCACGCATGCTTAAGATCCGTCAAAGCTCATTTGTTAACAGTCGTGCGCTATTAATTTAAATACTTGGTTGAAACATATTCAACACTAAACTGCGTTGTATTACAAGTAGTAGTAGCCAAAATGGAGATATTACTAAGGAACGAGATAACGCCAGCTGATATAATGTAATAACTGTACATGAAACATTTCGACAGCATTCTTCTAAACTGTTCAGTATAATGATTGTTCTAAAGATGATTTTGCAGTTGAAATCGTAAAGTACTGTATACTGATGCCGATCGCACACAAACTTCTAGGTTTCTTCATATCTTTATAGCCACCATTTCAACGTCAAATTTAGTTGTTTTTTTTTTATAAGAATAAATATTTTATCAGAGCTATCATTAAATAGTAACACTTAAAAACGAACGAACTGGCGCCGTATAAAATTTGCGATTTGGGGGGGGGGGGAATTTCAGTATGTTTTTCGTTACAACCAAATGCATCTATGCAAAAAGTCCCATGCTTATAACGGTTATTTATTAGCAAATTCAGATTTACACATTAACCCATTTTTCGCTGCAACTTTATCCGTTATGTAAACTGGTTGATTTTTATATATATTGTTGCTACAGATTTATATTTTAGAGAAATAAAATAAAAATCATCGATGTACAAGGGTGCAAGGAGAAACGGAGTGTTGCATATATGCAACGTTAGCGTAATGAGGTACAAAAATTTATACATTATTAAAAGTGTATTGATCTTTGAAATACTTTTTTGTAAAAGCAAATATACTTTTTTTAAAATTCTACATACGTAAGTAGAATGGCGGCACTTGGACTCGTTTTGAATTTAATCATAATTAAATCTATTTCATAAAAGACTATGAGCCATATTATAAAACCCTGAACCGCGTGCTCGAGCTGACGTGCAGAACATGATATAGGAAGTCATAGTAAACTATACCCTATACTCTGGCGCTCTATTTTCCCAGCCTCCGGGGCATATCTGCTAAAGAACATGGACCATTTCATAAAAGACTACGAGCTCGATTTAAGCTAACATAGCACACCTAACCTACAGAACGTGGTATAGGAGGTCATAGTAGACTATCTTCCCAGCCCCCGTGGCATATTTGCAAAAGAACACGGCGTATTAGTTCCAGTTGTTGCAGTAACATTTTATAAAAGGTTACGAGCTCGATTTAAGCTAACATAGTACACAAGGTTATGATATCAGAGTATAAGGGTCTTATTATATAACTATCCTATGGAAAAATAATAAAAATACTGTTTTTAATATTCATTTTTATTATACTAAACTTCACATAAAAGACTACAGGCACTTTTTCTAAAAAACACAACAAATATTTAACATAGCAAAAACTACACAGGGCTTCCACCATAAAGCCATATCACTGTTTTGTGTATTTGCTAACTAAACTCATCTGGCGAACCTTATCTCACCCAAGGGACACACACACACACACACACACACATGGTTTACGGAGAATTTAATCTTACGCCACGGACCATTCTCATAAACGAATAAAGCATAATAGCGCTAACATTAGTGTTGCCGTTTGAGAATTTATTTAAGAAGTTCTGTAGTGAATAGCATGCGTGACATGCTAAACAGAGAAAACAATAGTGTCCACGGAATTGGGATAAATCACCTTGAATGCGTCTGTTATTCCACATATCAAATAAACAGTTTCGTTTTAAAAACTTTATATGATAATGTATATAGGGCGGTAGCTATCAAAATATTCCCCCACACGCATATTAGATGTGTAAACAGTAACCCAATATTCACCGGGCTTATTACTAGGATCTGTATTTATAATAATGGCTGCAGGAAATGTATGAATAAACGGAGGTAGTTGATCTGCAGCATATACACCTATAAAATGATTTTTAGGCAAATTCTGTTGTAATGCCTAATAAAGTTCAAGGGTATTTAACGTTTTTAATTAATATATATTTTTCTCTGGAAATTAATTTCTAGTTCCGAGAATAATTCTCCATAAATAATTGCTGTTACAGGAGACGGCAGTTCTTGCTTAAAATGAACCTCTAATCGTACACTTCCTTGGCGTTGGGGGCTAGTATGAAATGCAGCACTAGCACTAGAAACGGGGGTTAAATCAAACACCAGTAGAGTATAACCATTAGGATTTTCTTGGAAGTATAACCATACTTCGGCAAGTGAAATATTATTACCTTGATTAGAATAATAAATACCAGAACCTGTAAATATCGTAGAATATGCTTGTATATATAGCTTATTATCAAAATCTGGCTGTAGTGGCCTAGATGGAACAGGAGTTTCGTCAACATACAATGTAAAGAATGACATACTGAAATACTTAAAATTAAAAGGATTTGTCTGATAAGTGCCGTTTAAAGCTGCATTAGTAACAAACCTAATGATAATACGTTTAGAAACTATTCCGGAAAACAAATCTGGAAGTGTAGTGTCCATAACGCCCTGCGGTAAAGTCTCTGTCTTCACCTGCACCTTCGTTATTGGGTATTTTACTCTAAATTTAGGGTTTTGTAATACTTTATTTTGTGCTATTTTCACCGTGGGCGACACATCAACCTTTTTTACAAACAGTGTTGCATCTGTAATTACAACTTTTCCCTCAGCTCCAGTCTCACCCATTAGACAAGATACGGGTTTGGCTGGAATTAGCTTAATACGCAACTGTACACCACTTAATAGAAATCTCTCCTGATTGAAAATACCACCATGAATATAGCCCAGTAATTCAAAGGGCTGACTTAACGCTGTGAGAAGTGAGCGTTGTTTAAAACCCTGATTATTATTATCGGCCACACTGTCCATATGACCGGCAGTATCTTTAAACCACATTGCGCTCTGAAGATCAATTGTTTTTGCATTGGCATTATAATTAAGTAGGTTTTCAATATATGATTGAAATGGATATGTATGCGAGGAATAGGAAATTAGTTGACAATTCAAATGTCTGAACTTCGCTGAACATTGCACTGAGAAAATCATTTACAGGCCCAATTTTCTTATCGACAGACATTACATCAGAACCATCAGATTTAGTAATTTTACCTCTAATATGTAGTATTGTATAGGGTAAATCAATATAATCATCACCTGGCCGGGGACTACAAACTCTATGGGAGCATTATCAGATATTCACGCCACAGGTTTATATGGTACTGTTTTATTACCAATAATTCTTGTTTGAGCGGGTAGACCCGCAAATAGATATAATTCTGATTTCGTACACTCACACAACATGTCTGCTGCTATTGATACCCACAGTAGTTTATTTTTTAATACCGTATTACGGAAATGTAGTTTTACACATATACTACCATATTGGAAAGGAAGCAGATTACCCGTGCTATCCCTTAAATCAATAATAATTTTATCAAAATGTTTACGTTGCACGGGGACATAATGAGGATTTTCAAAGATATTTACATTACTAGCACTATACTCTTTAATATTTGTATTTATAATACGCAGTAGTGGAGCAGCAGTATCACCTACGAGTTGAGGTTCTACAATATCACTATAAATATACATGTGTACGGGTAGCGATTTCTGAAGATCTGGTGGATAACGTGCATGATGGACAAGTGCAATATTGTCTTGTTGTATATGATCAAAACCTAGTATTTTGGCTAATTCGGTTGATAGGCGTATTTCTTTTACACTCTCGTCATCTTTTCTTACTCTACTAATTTCAATGCGTTTTACCGAAGCTTTAACTTTTAATTGTAAATTCAATTTATTGCTTTTATAGTTCATTTGAGATAGAATATCATCAACGTGATAATAACATACGGGCATTATTTTAGTTACGTTCCAGCTGTCTTTATTCGAGCCTCTGTAATAAATAGTATTAGTATATTTGGAAGCATTTTGAAATGGCCCTGTATAATGTACTTCAACACCAGCTGTTTCCCACACACCTTTACGTCTTATTTCCATTTTACAACCACACACATTTACGTTACCTCTTAACAGCGGCAGTATGGACTCCAATGTTTATGCTCTTTCAATGGAATATTATAAGATTGCCAATTACCTAATTCTAAATTACAAAATGCACATCTTACAATATCCGGTAATCTAACAAAATAAAAACCACACTCTGCAAGTTGACGTGGTGGAACTTTCCATTGCCCGTCTCTTTTAAATGTTGCTAACCGTTCGTTAAATAGGATACAGGAATCCATGAATTAAATGAAGCCCCGCCAGCGAACAAGTCTTCGTTTACCTTTAGCTTCTAAAATTTCGTCTATTTAATAAACTTTGGGCAGTGGCACCTCTTGTATTCCCTCTCCTTAAAATGTAACATCAATTATGTCACCATTTAGATCCTCTAATACATAAACATCTTTCTTTCCCTTATACTTCATGTGTTTTATTTCAAATAGTTCCAACGTCCAATTTTCTTTGTACCCTTTTGCAAAATATCGTTTTTCCTTAGTAATTCGTACCTTCTTTATATTTTTTTACCTTAACACTAGCACTAGCCGGTTTCACCAGTCTATTCCACACTTGTTGAAACGTGTCTTGATTCACAAGAAGTATTCACAAGAGCGGGCGTTAATTTATGTGCCGGGTGCGGTCGAGAATTATATCCGTGAACTAGTTTCGCCAATACATCAATATAACGATATGTTTTTTAGAAGTAAAATATTTTCACATTCTTTGCTTCAGACTGCAATTTAGACGTTCTACAAGGTTTGTTTCGTTGGAGGGACTATATTAATACTTGTGTCTTTTTTTAAGAAATTTAGTTTGAGTTTGTGGGATTGTGATAGAGAGCTAATTACAATGCAATGGGAGCAAAAAGAAAATGCTGTACATCAACAAAAAAGAAGAAGAATAGTGTAATTGGAAAAGGGCCAACTGTGAAAATAGTCCGAAATGTACGTTATTTTATGCGCGGTGTTGTCGCGAGAGAACATTAGTAATTAATAGAAGCGGCGACAGGTTGCCAAACTCCAACAAAGAAGACCGGCCAGGTGGCGAGGGGCGAATTGTGAAGGGCCGAAGTCCATAGTTACTAAACTGGCCTATATAAAAATAAAGTTTAGCCAGCAACGAAAATTGACAATTATGACGCATTTATGACAATTATGACATATTACAGAAGGATGGCCGGTACCAAATACTGAACCTGGGTTCTTTCTATTACAAGTCGAGCATTCAACACGGAGTTTTGTACTATTCACAAAGAATGAAGTTTTAACGGTGTATTTATTTTATAAAGGTTGGCAACATTATTCGTCTGCCAATACTTACAATACGGTTAGAAGCCTGTGCCTTGTGGGGTTGTTAAAAGATTTTGTTTTAGAAGAGGATGAGCAGTAGCTTTAATACCCTATTTTCATAATTAGAGGCTTAATGTTGTTATATTTCAATTGAAAATAAAAAACTATTAGCGAGCAGCTTAGAACAGTTTTCTAACGAATTTTTGCTTGAAAAATTCAGACTTTTGCAAGTAGCCTCAACTGAGCAAACTGCTTCGCGAGAACAGGATATAGAAAATAAAGCTCAAGCTAGATGTCATGCTAATAATTCAGGACAAGATGATTCACTTACAAAGTTTTTAACAGAATTCAAAAGTGAATTACCATTCTTTTATGGAAATCCAGAGACTGAGGATGCTTTCGATTTTATTGAATCTGTCACGCTACTATGTACAGAACGGAATTTTACAGAAGAACAGATCTTGAGGTACGTTTTGCCATGTTCTTTGAGAAATTTGGCTCGAGACTGGTGGAATTTTATACGGGAAGCTATAAACTCATTTTCTGGATTCAATAATCTTTTTATCAAGGAATGTTTTCCTTCTAGTTATGAAGCCGAATCGAAGCAAATGTTACAAAATACATTTCCCGTCGTCATACAATAATGAAAATTTGTACAACGACGTAAGTCGGGTAGCAATACAACACTAGTCTATTGTTACTTTCATATATTTCCATATATATTTATGTACTTTAAAGGCATATTTAATTTTTTTTAATATGAACTTCTTTATTCTAAAATCAATACTAGCCTTCAACGAACTTGATTTTGCCTGGTTGCAGAATACTTTAGGATTTGCACCACAAAACATTAGGTTGACAAAAAGTTTCAGAACAGCGAGATAACTCGAAAAAAATAATTAAAGGATGTACTTTTCTCAAACAATTTGTACTAAAAGGTAAAAAATAATTTTGTTTCTGAATGACTAAAAAGAAAATCATGGGGCGCACCAATTGAAGAATTTATAAAGTGTTTTTATATAAGAGCGCGCGCCATACTTCTTTTTAGTCATGCGTAAACGTAATTATTCTTTTAATTTTAGTACAAATTGTTTAAGAGAAATATACATTTAAAATGTTTTTTTATTGTTTTTAGAATTCAGAATTAAAATAAACATTACTCAACTAAACACCATGAATTACACATTTTTTAGGAATTAGTAGTATTAATATCCATAAATACTGAAGTAGCTGGAATTTAGTTATGTTCGAATTGACAATTGATGGGAGTTCATTAAAATCGAAAATAAAAGAACAATCAATCAACACAATTAATATTAAAGGTGGCTCTGTTACAGGAGTTAAGCAGATCATTTTGTACAAATGACTAATAGAAAGTGTTTGTCAGAAAATATTATATTCGTGTATAGTTCCTATACTTGTCTATTGTATGCTTGTATCAACTTACCATCTTGATCCCGACCAAATACTTTTATTGTAATACTCATTTCTTTCTGTACTGTATATGCTTCTATTTCTAGATGATTATCTTCTAATATGAGAGTTCCTACATCTGTCCCAGTGTCTTTATCATCTTTATACACACGTATTCCTGTTATTACAAGTTCTGCCTTTCCACTCGGGGGATATCTGTATTTTTCTTTTATTGGTCCATTTCCGCCCTTCTGTATGTTGCTAACATTCAGTGTTTTATCTGATACATAAACTTTTCCATAGGATAGAATAGGTGGTTGCTTTGCCTGAAATAATAAACAAATGTACCATATATTAACAGCAAAGTTTGTATATTAAACCAGTGACTGCTATTCCAAATCTGCCGCATATTCTTAACATGATAACCACCACAATACGCTATTTTTAAACTGTTTATTTGTGTTAATATGTATCGACTTAAGCAATGCTTGTCTTTGGAGTACCGCGTAGAGAGGCTTCCCAACCTAAGAATTTCCTTGTCAAGAAATTAAAGTAAAGTAATTTCCTCTAAGTTTCATTCACCAATCATAAAAATAACTTAAATAGATGTTTTGGGTCCTACTTTGAGTGTGACTTGCTAAGCCGACATCGCTTAAAACATTACTTGTTAAACTGTGTTCTAATGATGTCGCCTAACTTTGAGAGCCTGTAGCTAAGAAACTAATCTGATTTCAGTATTTCTTTAAAAGAAACATTTCTTTTGGTTTGGTGTAAATAATTACCTCCCGAAATTTGCACCATTATTACAGAGGTCGAATAAGCACAAATAAGGCAACTTCCCATATGTGGATAGATGATAAACGTAATCACTGGCATCTAATCGGACAATGACAGCCTCTTTTACTGATAAAAGTAGAGCAAACGATTGTTGAAATGTATGTAATTTTCTCCTGTTTCTTATACAACTAAGAATATTTTATAAAAAATCGTTCCGCAAAGGAAATCTGTTTGAGATATCGACTATGTTACGAACTATTGGTAGTCCTATTCATGCTTATGCCCCATTTCGACCTACCTTTACTTCAGAGATTTTTTGAGAATCCACTATTTCCTTTCGGGAATCTCTTGCGCACCCATTGCACAATTTTATAATAGGCATATGCATTTTTGAATAGAGCTGGTCTGAAGTCTTAGAGAGTACCATACCGCCTCAGTTCTACTATTAATGGTACTGGAAATATCAAGTTCATTTTCCCACGATTTGGGCAGCTTATAGCGCCGAAACGAAGCATTTGTGAACCTTTGATAAGCATTTCCCTCCTTATTTTCATGTCAGGAACCTCATGAGGTGTTTTTGTCGGTGTTATTTTGCAACACTATATATATATAGTATGAATGAGATTATAATATATATATTATAAGCATAATATATATATTATGAATGAGATTATAACTTCTACTTAGTTTTAATTCCACCCACAGGGAAGACAGATGAGGTCTGTAGAATAGCAACGATGTATGCACCATCACGTCCATTTTTACTTTTGTGTGTCAACATACTCTATGAACCGTCCATTATAATCACTGACAGTGTCATTGGTTTATTCATCTCGGAAACGAGTAAAATGCGCGAGTACACAGCGCGGCACCACATTGCAGAACTTTAAATGCATTTACACTAGTCTCGTTTAACCGAATTTGATGAGACCAAGGGTGATCCGGTTAAACGAAAATTGGGTTAAACCGGAAGCAGCAATTTACGTATTACATGATAAAATAAAACCTTTATTTTAAAGTAAACTAAGGATTTTTTAAAACATATATCTACTACTATAATGTAATACTGTAATACCATAATATAAGTACTGTACTGTACTTTTAGTCATCATTGCATTTTTTTTTAATATCTCGTACACAATTAAGAGGGTAAATCAAATGTTGCATCTGCAAACTATGTAACCATAACTTTCAATTTTACTGTATCGCGATTTGTTTAATCCGGAAATTCGAATAATTGCGACTTCTTGTGTATCCCGAAACGAACAATTGGCGCATACGAAGCTACTACTGTAGGTAATGTTTGCATGTTATACAATTTAACCGAATCATTTTAGCCTAAAATGTGGCTATCAGTAAAAAATAAAAAAAAGGAACTTTCAGAATAGATTCATTTACTTGCGGAAACACATACAAAAATTACAAAAAAATTGCAACTGTGCTACGACCGCCATATCAGAAAATAGACGCCAAATACATACATGAAAATGAATGTTTATTTGTCAGTCTTACTTCTACAAAGCTACGGGCCTCCATTGATAGATAACACCAAATTCTGCATGCATTTGCATTAGATATTGGGGCAGGTCATAGATAATGTTCGGGTCGGGTAATGCTTCATAGTTGTCAGTATTGCTAACCTGTTTAAAAACAATTTTCACATACAAACAATTTTAAAACAGCTATCGTTGAACATACCTGCACCAAACTTGGCATGAACAAAAATCGACACAATAAATAAGTACTGTGGGTGTCCCTTTCCCTAAGTAGCGCAGTTGTCAGTGTTGCTAACTTATCATAAATATTTTTCTCATTACTCTCATAGAGTTGGACTCATCCGTACCAAATTTGGTTCCAACATTATTCTACACCATAGAAGAATTACCGTGCAACTAACCACCTTCCAAAGGTCACACTTATCAGTGTTTTTACCATATTTTAAATATAATTTAATTATATTAATTATCCCCGTTTACATTTCATTTTATTTGAACAAACAAATGGTAGGTATAGTCCTGCACCCATCATGGTCCCTTAACAAAACGTGCAGAGAATTTTATTAATGGAATGTGTTTGAGAGTCATAATAGATTATTTGTTCTTGGGCAGACATTCAACTTTTCGCACGTTTTCCCCGTAGACGCCATTTTCCAAAATGGCGGATACAGAAATTGGAGTATTAAAAATAACTTAGAATGTTCATCGCGGTGTCGACGTTTATATTTTCGAGGCTGAAAAACTAAAATACAATATTAATTTGCTAATCTGAATAGTTGTTTTATTTATATCCTCCATTTTGAAAAATGCGGCATCAGAAACAAACAAAAAATATTAATATAATTAAAACGCTAAGTGTTCAACGCTAATTCCATGCAGTGTTTAATTGTATGTTTCTATGTTTCTGAGGCCGCATAATACAAAAACGATATTGTCTTCTAAGTCTGAAATTGTTTCATGAAAAATTGCAGAAAGGAAAAGAACAAGTCCAGTCATTATAGGCCCAATATAGAGGTTTAGAAAAATATAATACAAGCAAGAAAATTTGTATGGACGTTCTACATAGCATTTTGATTCAAATTATATAAAATCCCCAAAATTAAAAGTTGTGCTCAAGCCGCTATCTTGGAAAATGTCTTAACCCCGATTTTTTTGGAATGAAGTCACAGGTTTGGGTTTAAATGGATATAGCAAGCACACTAATTAGTCGATTTGTACAAATTATTCCTCTTTGGATTCACAATAAAATAGGCTTTTGTATGTTGTACAGCAATTGCCTGCGATCCCTAGTTAAATGCAGGGATATTTTTCAGACTTATCACTTAAAATTCCATTTTTCGAATTCTTTCGGCTCTAGCGTGGCAACACTGCATGGAATCGAAACCGCAAAAATTATAAATGTACACAAATAAATAATAAAGATAATATGTAAGTTATACATTGATCCAAAGAACACAAAGGGAATTATAAATTGCATTTCTTATTTTTGTGCTTATCTGAACTGCAGAGATAACTCTACAAAAGCGTTTCACAGAGATAATTGCTTTCATCACTCTACTTGTAGCTGAAGTATGTGTTATATATCTATCGAATCACAATAAAACAGGCATTTCTTTGGCGTGCGGATGTTGTTTATAATGTTTAATATAGGGAAGTAATGGAGGGAATTTTCGAAAAGTTCATTCTGAAAATTCCCTCTTTTCAAATTTCTGCGTTTATGGAACGGCAACACTGCGTGGGAACAAGATACAATGTTAGTAAATATTCACTTATAGATATTAAACACAATTTGAAAGTGTCATTTCAGTCTTGCAGCAATTAGCGTGAACGAAGGTGTCGAGCTCTCACCGTAATATAATAAATAAAAATTGAAATCTTGATCAAATTTTTTTTAGAAGTTTGAAACACTATTAAAAAAGCTTTATTCAAAATTGAGCAAAAAAAAATCTGAAACTGGCTTCAACTAAATTTTTATTCCATTTTAAGCAAGTGATAGTGCTAAAAAATAAGAAAATGTTTCTTATAAATTGAAGAAATGTTTAATACTTGAGAAATTTTTCTAATTTTTCAGTACTATCACTTGCTCAGAATGGAGTAAAATTAAGTCGGAGCAAGTTTGAGATTATTTTCTCATTTTTTTAACAGCGAAGATTTTATTATACCGTTTTCTTCCTTTCTTACATGAAAAGTGAGAAACAAAAGGTAGTTAAATTTTTGGTAATGATTTATATATAACCAGTCTTCATTGATGAAAGAGGTCGAGTAATGACCACATGGAATAGTTCATGTCATAGGTTAGCCAATGATTTTCTAGAGACTCGCATTAACATTGTCTTCCAAATCATCATCGAAGACTTCTGTACGATTGTCACAAGATAATCCTTGGCATGTGTCACTCATTGGAGAACAGGTCAGTCCACATTTTATACATTCACAATATTTGTTAGAGAATAATGTTTTACATGCACAGAACACTAGTTTCAACAGTTCGGGTGATGCTGGTTGTTTTGAAGTAATTACGGGAACTAGTATTTCATTCTTGGCCATCCATTTCCATAATAATGGGTCCAGCATATTCCCCATCCAACGTTGCACTTGCAAATAGACTCTCAGTGAGTGCTGTGAAGTCGCATCACTAGTCGGAGGAAGCACATTAAGATAAAAAGCTCGATATACTTGTTTCTGAGTACTAAATAACTGTATCTATAGTACCCCAAGTCATCGAGGTTTTCGCTTTTCTTGCAATCCTACAAGTGAAGTAGAAATTGTTCAGCAGCTGAAGCAATTTCCTCTTTCGAAGACGAAAACATATAAAAAATCTTTACAGTCGACCTTAGTTCAAAATCTTTCTGAAAAATGTTTAGAAATTTCATTTTTAGAGCCATTTCATTTGCCTTGATTGTAGAGGCCTGAAGTAGTATCATAGCCTGAAACAGCATGAACAGAAGAATAACATAACATAAATCACTCAAAAGAACTTTTTTGTTCTGATATGCTGAACAATGTCTCTTTTCCAAGCTGGTCTAAAGATATATATTTTGTCAGATAGAGATGACTTTATAGGTAGATGAACAAGCAGGCCAATATCCTGACCAACCACAACGACATTCGATCCTCTGCTTGCTTTATCTATAGCTACTGAGATAAACAGACTGTAATTCTCCTAGCACCAATGAACTCTGGGATTGTAATAAACAACGGAGCAATACCTGTCAATACGCAGCAACTTTTCAACAGGATAATTGTTGTTGTTAAAGATTCTTAGGAACTGAGAACATGATTCAAGTACGAGCTTGCACACAAACCACCATTCTTATGTGATAGTGTATCATTAGGAGGAAAAAACGCTTCTCTTTTCAAAGTTTTTCAGTATGTTGATATATTGTATCGTAATGACCAGCGTGTATTACGAACACGTGGACATTGTATAAACAAAACACACATGTTTATAGAACAAACATGTGGTTATGTAAGTAAATAAGTCATACACACACATTGGAGCAGACGACGGTCAACTTCCCAAACTAACACCAGATGGAGCGAATAACGGAAGACAGAGGGAGCTGGACACAAGTAGGAAAAGCAAGAAGAGCCACCCGTACAATCATCTTTAAAAAGGACCTGCACACAGCAAGAGCCATCACTCATTCCTCGGGTGGTCAGCTCCTCTCCTTCATCCGTTCGCAGTTTGCTAAGGAACTGGAACATCCTTGGTACGCAGTTCGCTAAGGAACTGATACTATAATGCACATGTAGTTCGCTAAGGAACTGGTGTGCATTCTCACTTATAAAACCTAACTTATCCTGTACGCAGTTCGCCAAGGAACTAGTACAACTACCTGACAAGCAATTTCCTAAGGAATTGGTGTCATCCGCACACGTAGTTTTCTAAGGAACTAGTTTGTTCTCTTACCTTAATATTTCTCCTGTTCGCATTTTGCCAAGGAACTGGTACAACTTCCCGAGACGCAGTTTGCTAAGGAACTGGTGTCTTCCTATAATCCGCAGTCTCTATCTGATCACTCCATAGAATAAGAAATCTTTGTAATCGCCCATAGTTAAAAAACTTGTAAACAGTATTCTTCGGGACGGTAATTTTATTAACTTTGTCCTTGTATATAAATAAAGGGTTGAGGGCTGAAACCACTCCCGTGTATCTTTGACACCACCAATTCAAAACTAAAAGGAACATTACGTGGTGGTCGGCGTCGACTTCACATTTTAAGGGTGAAGAAGACAAAAAGTGCCCAGAGGCTGCACAAAAAGAAAGCCCAATATACCTATTATATTTTTATCTTATCAATCAATTATATTTTATTCTTCAGTTTCACTGTTTGTCAAATACATAGTTATTATTGCTAGGTTAGGTTAGGGAATAAGATTTTCGTATGTCATTTCATAAACTTGTCATAAACAGTTTTATGGGTAAATGCCAGTAAACACAAGATCTAGTGGTCGAAACACAAATTTTGAAAAAGAGAATGAAAATAACGAGAAAGACGAGATGGCAACTCCATTAAAGCCATCCTTCAATTTGACTCACTTAACAAAGTTTTCTGGGCACATCAATGAGGACCCGGACAGATTTTTTTGTTGTTCGAACATTTAGCTTCTTTGCAACAGTGGGACGATACGAAACGCAAAGAGCTAATGCCGATGTATCTTCAGGATACAGATTTGGATTTAGTAGTCCAATTAAAATCCCATAATCTTTTAGGTGAGACAACTTACGCACAGTTCAAAGATAAGCTTATCAGCCTGTGTAGGACGAAAATACCACTTTATAAACCGGAAATGGAAATAAATGCGATGCAACAGTATCAGGATGAACCTATTGACTCCTATTTTTTTACGGAAATTACGAGCAATAAGGCACAACATTCCGGACGTAACAGAGGAACAGAAAATTCATTTTTTATTATTAGACCTTAAAAAGAATTTCTAAAAAATATAGCATTAAAACACTACGCATCCGTGAGCGATTTACAACAACGTTTACACGCACTTAAAACATCAACGGATTTGTTAAGGAAGAGAGAATTTATGGAAAAGTCTCAAGCATTGCTAGCATTAGTGGACCAAGCACAACGGGGTCAGACTTCAAGAACTTCTATTAATAATCCAATTCGGCAATTAGAAGGACAGATGTATCCGCAGATGGACTACCAGAAGCCAAACGGCCAGTTTCGAAATAGCCAAATTTCGCATACACAAAATCTATGTAGGCAACAACCTTTTCCTCAAATTCAAAACCAACAATCGGAAACAACACAAACTTTACCTTCATGGATCACACAAAAACCCACAATATACTTTCGAAATGGAGAACCAGAATCACTTGGTCAACTATATCCCCACCAGCCATCATCAAGCATAAGAACTTTTTTACCATGATCAAAACCTGAGCTACCTAACGAAATACCTGTGTTTCAACCAAGATATTCACAAAGTAATCAAACCTTGCCCCAACCTCCCATTCTTGCTTGGTATAGCAACCAACCAGTTCCCCGCTGGGAAGGAACACATCAAGCACATTATAGACACCTCATCCTACCAAATACAACAAGTCAACCCTGCTTCAAGTCAGTAAAACTAACCACAAAATAGTTTAGAAAGTATCACCAATAAATTGGCAGAATTGTCGTTAATGGTTATTAAAAATAATACTAGCCAGAAGCACGACTACAGGAAGAACGGGAACAAGAAGTACTATAATAATAAAAATGG